>JAMXBB010000003.1:104315829-104346953 GCA_024138015.1 Lumnitzera littorea
CTAATTAATTAATTATTTTATTATTATTATTAATTACGAAAATTAATTAATTTATACTTAAGTGGTGACGTAGTAGCATATGAAAGTGCCACGTGTCCTTTTGTATTTTTTCCCATATTATTTTGTATTTTACGGTATATTTATATATTAATATTTATTACTATATTTTATTAAATTTTCTAAATTAATTATTTATTATACTTTCTCCTAATGTTACGGTACATACATATATATACTTTCATCTTTATTAAATTATAATTATAATATATTATACATGTACTATTTAAATATACTCGTATTACTACATATACGATACTATTCATTTATGTATGTTTATACGTATAATATACTTATGTAGTAAAATATCATAACCTTAAATATATATATATTATACGTATGAGTATAAATATACATCTATTCATACTTTATATACATATCTACATATATGGTTATATTATATATTTATACGTATACTAAAATACGTAAGATAAATAATAATATATATAAATCCATATACATAATCTTCACGTCCAAGAGTATATATATACATATATTATACTATATAGTAAAAATACCAAGTATATATATATATATATATATATAAAATCCTATACACGCATACATATATATACTAGATAATAAAAATACTAGGTACATACATGTATATATCTATTCATGCATACATATATATATCATATAATAAAAATACTATATATATATATATACACACACACACACATAATCATGCATACATATGTATATATCTAAGTAAGGAAATGCATAGTGTGTATATATATATATATATATATTATACGCATACATATACATACTATATAATAAAAATACTATGTATAAAATATATATACCCATGCATACATATATGTACATGTAAATAATTAAAGAAAATACTTGGTATACATATACATGTTATAAAATACATATATGTACAAAAATAAATAAAAATAATATCTATTTTCTCAACAAATTAAATCAAATAAGGGTGATAAGAATCTTTTTCCTCTTCTTCGTCTTCTTAATGTGTTTGTTAAATTTGTGTGTTTTGTTCTCTTTTTGTTTTCAAGTTCCAGACGTGTTAAGCTTTGCAAGATCAGATGAAAGTAAATAAGAATAAGAAAGAAAAGAAACAAATTTAAGCTATATTGGGCATTAAATGGGATGGGACAAGGCAATCACTTTTCTTGTTTTTTTCTTCTTAATGAAACAATACCTGGAGGAGAAAAACAATCTCGTGGGTTGCTGAATTTTTTTGAAGATCAACGTGGTAGCAAGGAAAAAAAAAATAGAAGAAAAAAAGGAAAAAGAAAAAGAAAGGGAAAAGGAGGGAAAAGAAAATAAAAATAAAAATATGTAATTTTTCTCAAACACAAAAATTATATAATTAGTATTCATAAATTAATTTTAAGATTTTATAAAAATTTATTAATTT
Source organism: Lumnitzera littorea (assembly GCA_024138015.1). Taxonomy (NCBI): domain Eukaryota; kingdom Viridiplantae; phylum Streptophyta; class Magnoliopsida; order Myrtales; family Combretaceae; genus Lumnitzera; species Lumnitzera littorea. Next base: position 104,317,277 of record JAMXBB010000003.1, read on the forward strand.
AATTGTTACCCATTACGTTTATAATATTTACAAATTATTTCAACATATTCACTAAAATTTGTACGCGATTATACGTATTAGTCAATAATTACAATTGACTACAGTGTTATCACTATTAAGTCATATTTATTCATTTTATAAACTTGAAGTTATAGTTTTAAGGTTTTTGTTAAGTTTGAGTTTGAGTTCGATTTGAAATATTTGCGTGTACATTGGATTTAGTGTTTTCGAATACGATTTACATTTTAATTAAGTTTCTAGGATTTTTATTATCGATACTATATTCGGTTTTATAATTTAATAAAAATTTTATTTTACCTAGTTTATGAACTCATGATATCATCTAGAACACTCGAACCTAGATTAGAGTTTATACTACTGACTATGTAAGGTTTATAATAAATGCTTCCATATGAGAAAAGGAAGAGACACCTAAATTCAATTTCGAGTCTATCTCCACATACCAAATGTGCCATTAGTGTTTAACCATCGCCTTCTAAAATTCAATGATACTTTGATTTATTCATTTCCCACTTCTTTAGTTCAATATTCCTGAAGGGTATCCTTAACCTATGCCTTTATGACCAATCTAAAACTTAAGAATCATCTAACATTGAATTTGCAAATAAGCTAGTTATGTCCTTAAGGTAATTAAATGTTTTCTTGTAAACTATGAAATATTTAAGAGTTTCCTTAGAAAAGGACACAGAAGACAAACTATTTTCAAAGTAAAGATTAGACATTTGTTAAATGCTTATTTATAGCTTACACTAAGGCTAGTAATCATTCCGAACAGGTAAGTTACAAATTGAGTACTCATCAACTATTTTAGATTAGGTATTATGAGAAGAAGTAACCTGTAGCAATGCCATTCAAGTTGTAGATTCATGAGATATAGTGGAATGGAAGGTAAAAAGAATTGAAACATTTAAAAAGGAGTTGTCCATGAAACACAATTATGGTACAAAACATAATTGTTTATAAAGGCATTGGATTAAACTCGTAATGGCTAGTATAAGTAATAGATTTAGTATGAGATGATGATTAGTGTGTCTTTACTATATACAACTACTGTTATTAGTATTGGCCTTGGAATGCTTAAGTAAGAAAGAAATTAAGGGAGAGCAAAATGAAGTGGTAACTGATTTCATTGAATGTATACAAGATATGAATATACAATGGATAATTGAGCTGTACAACTAATTTTCTAAGATTTTAGCTTATCCAAGATACGGATAGGATATGATCAGGAGAGATTTGTTAAGGATTTGACTTTGATTTGAGATAATAGATGTTACGTCCCGAAGTCACAGAATCGTAACAATCCTGCCGTGTAAACCATTCTATGATAATAACTGGCCTCACAGTACCTATCATAGACATGATCTACATAAGGTGTCGACGACTCCTCGCTTTAAAGTAAACAGTCCAATTAAGTGTTTAACTACAAATATAGTAATTATCACAAATTTTAATAAACATACATAATTATATGTAAAGTCTACAGAACTTCCTAAGAAACTTTACATAAACATAACGGTTTACTAATTTACATAATAACTATCAGTCTTTCATTCTTAAACTATAAAGGACACTCTAGCTACACATCCACTACTAAGCAAATTGATCTTCACACCCCTGACTTTAAAAAAACTAACCTCTAGATAATTGTAAGGCAGCATAATACTTGAAGTATTCAAAAATCAGAACCTACAAAAGGATCTATAAGGTATGAGCAACTACAGCTCAGTAAGTTGAATTGGAGACTCATGAATGTATACAAACACAAACAAGATTATCAAGCAATTATTTTCATGCAATGCAACAAGTAAGTATCATCACACAACGTAATCTGGTCCGTTGCAAAATCAGAAAAATTTCACCCACTCTAATCTAGGTTGAGGAGTTTTCATGTTATGCAACGGCTCATAACCAAATCTAGGCTTGTACAATGGAGACACTGCTCCTCCCATGACTACCTTCGAACCATTGACTTCACCCTCGTCGCGACCTCTTCTCCTATCACTTAGTTCAACTAAAGATGAAGAAGGGATCATTATGCAATCCTGCACTATCCCTTTCGAAGGGGGTCAATATTTGGTTGGAGAATCCTAATGATTCTCTAACGGGTTGCAATGCATAACATTCTAGGTCATTAGAGTCGAATAAGATTAAATTTCATTTAAGGTATTCAAACAATTTCACACCAATTCAATCATAACATAAACTCAATCACATTACAAATTTCGGCACGAATTCAGATACATTAAACACATGCGTAAACTACTTACAATCATAACCATATACAATCCTAAGTTTCCGAGTACCATAAAATAGTACTCTAATACAGTAGATAATTACCCAACTTACTTGGAATTTCTCAGTCGCCTGATCACTTAATTGTAAGCCGATTCATCTCTAGGTATCTTATAATATAAATAGGTCTTTTTAGTACTTATACTTTAATTATTCATATTCTAAGTTATAATTTAACTCATTTTTTCTATGTATACCTATTATTTACTAATGATTCATTATACCCTATTTCGGGGTTCGGTTTCTAAATTAGATTCTAGTTTTGATTCTAGAATATTAAATATGCTCAAATCCTAATGTGAAATTAATCATATTAAGCTCGAGTATTCTAATATCATATTGGGTCTTAATTTAGTGTTCTAAATTGTTCGGTACAAGCTAATCCTAATTGGGGTACCGAATTTATTCCCGATGTGAGAAAATCTTATATTTTTTATACAATTACCTAAAATTAAATTTTATTTCAGTTTTATTATATTCTGATTTTTATTATTATATTATCTAATTAAACCTAATTTTTCATGTTTATTAAATTTCCAATTCTATATATTCCTAATTTCTTACAATTACCACATAATTCCTTCATTAATTACACTTAATACACCAAAGGCTAGGATTAGGTTTTCACATCAAAGATTAACATCCCTAACCATCTAATTACTATCTAAATCAATAATTAATGTTTTAATCACCTAATTAACCCAAAATTACCCAATTTTTCTATCATTTTAGGGCTAAAAATTTCAAAAATTAAATTTATAATAATAGCTTCATAGTACTGTTCTATATCACTTAAGCATTCTACAAAAAAAAAAAAAAAATTGAGCTCTAAACTACACTCCTAAGCCTATTTTTTTATAATCCTAATCATACTCGGTTTTACTTAATTTCTTAAGAACCCTATATTTTCAGATGTAATTATACTTAATCACTATTTTTCCCTAAATCTACATACAATAAAACCTCAGAATAATAAATTTCATAATTTTTTGAGCAAATAAATAATTTTACAAAATTATACAAAATCAGAACAGATGAGAGACTCACCCGGTCCGATGACTTTTAGCCTTCCAACATCGGTCCAGGTGTCTCGGCCAGTCCAGGCGGTAGGTCTGGAGTAAGGTGGTGGTGGTGGCTCAGTCCCAGGTGGTAGTAGTGTGTGGGTTTGGCTAGCTAGCTCCTATTGCACATATTTCCTTCCTTTTTTTTTTTAACCTTAGGTTTTCTCTTGAAATTTCAATGCTCTCTATTTTTTTCTGATTTCTAACTATCTAAAGGAGCTCTATAATTTTTTTTCCCTATTTAGAGAGCTTTGTGGTAATTATTGTGCATTTAATTAGACAAGACATTGACTAAATCTCTTAATTTTTGCCTTTTGTGTTGCTTGATTTTGATTGGTTAATTTTTCTTCTTCCCTTCCTAACTTGCCAAAACCAAATCTACATCATTCCTCATTCCTTTTGATTTTTTTCTTGATTAATTAATAATTTTCTTTAATTATTTAATAAGTTTTTAAACAATTTAAGTAATTTTGCATATTTTTATCTACACATAAATACATGTGGGGTACATGTGAACATTCCTAATTATTATTTAGGTCATTCTATAATTTTTAGTATACATATAATCTATCTCTGGTAATTTATTAGTTATTAGATTATACTTTTCGTCTTTTCGATAATTAACAATTATTATACTTAAAATTTGAAAATTTTATAGTCTTCTATTTTATTACTTATTTTCTTAAATTCAAGTTTATGGGATTATTTTTACTAATATTTCTATCCATAGTTTATAATTTGGGTTTGATCGGATCCTTTAACCGATCGCTCTGAACTTTGTGTTTTAAGTTCAATCCTACGGTCATTTAGCTTAACTTTAAGGCTTACAACAGACTTATCTAGATATAAGATAAACTTTATCCTTATCATAAGCTAAACTATCAGTACTCCTTAAGTACCCCTGTCAAACGAATGGCTATACAAATCACTCCAAGTTTATCTCTGAGTTGGTTGAACTGAGAGTAAGTGAGAGCCTTGGTTGGATAGTCTGTTGTCTGATTTGCAGAGGGAACATATGCAACAATAACTTAGTTATTTAGCACTTGATCTCAGATGTAGTGAACATTCACTTCCATGTGTTTGGATCTTACATGCATCACTCAATTAGAAGAAAGTGCCTTTGCACTTAGATTATCACATTAAAGAATTGGTGGTCTTGGTAAAGGCAATTTGATTTCTTGTAGTAAGGACCCTATCCAAGCTACTTCTGTAGTTAAGTCTACAAGTGCCCTATATTTTGATTTAGTGCCGGATTGTGACACTATTCTTTGTTTCTTTAAGGACTAGGTAATGAGAGTTACTCCTAGAAAAAATTAATGACCAGTTATAGATTTTTTTGTTATCGAGACATGTAGCCCAATTAACATCTAGGAACCTTGCTATATCAAGATCCATTGGGGGCGTAACATGTAGGTAGTATGTCATGGTTCCATGAAGATACTTGAGAATTCTCTTTATACCTTGTCAATGAGAACTGTTGGTGCACTCATATATTGACTTAGCTTATTGACTGAATAGCCAATGTCTAGTCTAGTGTTTGTTAAGTACTATAGTGCTCCAATTGCCTTATGGAAGACTAAAGGATTCTTCATCAATTCTCCTTCTACTGTGATGAGTTTACCTCTGACCATAGGTATTAGACATGAAGAAGCATGATCCATGTTGAATTTCTTCAATAAATCAGTTATGTATTTGGTTTGCTTAAGATACATACCGCTTGCATCCTTGTAGACTTCTATTCCAAGAAAGTAGTGTAGCTTTCCCAAGTATTTCAATACGAAGAATACATTCAACTGCTTGATGAAGACTCTCAAAAAATTGGAGTTGCTTCTCGTCACAATAATATCATTAATGTAGATCAATAGAAATATGATATGATTTTTCCCTCTTAACATAAACAAAGAGGAGTCACTTTTGGCGTCTTGAAATCACCAACCAAGCAAGGCATTTTTTAGCCTATCAAACTAAGCGCTTAGAGCCTATTTCATCCCATAGATTGCTTTACTTAGCTTACAAATATGATGTGGTTTGGTTGGATCTACAAACCCCTCAAGTTTACGCATAAAAATAGTTTCCTTGAGATAGTTGTTCAAGATTACATAATTGATATCCATTTGACGAACTTCCCAATTAAAGTAGACTGTAATTGCTAGTATGATTCTCACCATGCAAGCCTCAACAATAGGAACAAAGACCTCATCATAATCCAAGCCCATAGTTTGTTGAAACCCCTTTGCCACCAATTTGGCCTTCCTCCTTTTCATCATGTCATCTTCCTTGTATTCAATTTTAAAGTCCCTTTCGAGTCGATGACATTTTTCTGCCCTTGATAAGGTATTAGCACCTAAGTTTCATTTGAAATGAGTGCTTTAAATTCTGACTCCATGGCTTTCTTCCATTCAAGTTGTTATAAAGCTTCATCAACTATTTCAAGCTCTCATTCACCTATTTACTTCTCAACTAAACCTATATAAGGACTTTTTGGCTTAAGCAAGGTCAAAAAGATTGAAAAAAAAAATATCAGTTATTCAAAACCACTAATGAAGAATTCCTCAAAAAGCTAATGATTAGTGGAGTTTTTGTTATTGAGGGTAGAGTGTAGATTTGCTCTTCTCTATTAGGTTACTCTTGAGCTGGTGAAGGGTTGATAGAAAAATTGTGTTGATTGTTGTAGTCTTAAGATGAATTTGCCATTTTGTAGTTAGCTATTGCTTGCACTTTCTTAATGATTATCAAATCTTTCATATTCAGTGTGATTTGTAGGAGAGAGGATAAAACAAAGTAACAGGTTCAGTTATAATTTCAACTAGTTTCTTAACATTGAGGAAGCCATGATGGAAGGGAAAATGATCTTCATTAAAAATTACATGTCTTGAAATAAAAACCATTCTAGTTGAGCTAATGCATTTGTATGCTTTGTATGAACCACCATAGCTAAGAAAAACACATTTTGTTGTGGGATATTGTATGATAATATGCACAGGCAAATGATTTCAAAAGATTGTAGTCTAGTGCCTTAAGAAATAACAGTAAATAAAGAGTTTTATTTCTAATAGCTGGTGTAAGCAATCTATTGATTAAATATACTACTATGGAGAATGCTTCCTACAAAAAATATAAGGGCATCTTAGCCTATGCTAAAAGCGTCAATCCTAGCTCAACAATGTGCCTATGCTTCCTCTTAACCCTACCATTTTGTACAGAGGCATACGGACAAGATAATCTCAACTAGATTTCAGAATATTGAGCAAGTTTTTGAAAACTTTTATATTCTCGTCCACCATAACATTGTAAGATTTTAATCCTTTATTGAATTGATTTTCTACCATAGTCTTAAATTGAATAAATGATTGCAAATCTTCAAACTTATGTTTCAAGGGATAAATTTATGTAAACTTACTAAAGTCACCAATAAAATGTACATAGGACTTAAAACCAAAAGATGAATTTATTGGTGCTGGACCTTAAACATCTATATGAACTAAATTTAAGGGTTCTTGAGCATAGGAAGAAGAGGTCCTAAAGGGTAAATAATGATATTTTCTATATTGACAGGCTTCACAAAAATAAAAATGATCACTTGCTAAAACTCTGGCATTGTAGCTCTTTAAGACTTCATCTAGAATTATGCTATTGGGATGTCCAAGCTTCCTATGCCAATTTTCCTTGATAACAAGAAAAACATTGGGACCATTACTGGGATGAGACGTGACACTAGGAAGGTTGGTATAGTTCATCCTTAACTCTCCTTTCCAATAGGACCTTCCTTATCATCTTATCCTTTACAAACTAGTGGTTGGCATGAAATTCAACAATAATGTTACTATCAATAAGAAGTTTGGAAACACTCAATAGATTCTTGGTAATTTTAAGAACATATAAAACTTCATGTAACTTAAAGGCTTCTGACATGTATTAAGAGTTGTAGATCTAGAAGTAATGATTTTAAGATTTTCACTATTACCAATCATTACAGTATTCTTACTATCATGTTTAGAAATTTCTTGGAATCTATTGGAATTATAAGTGACATGATTGCTAGTACCACAGTCAAAATACCGATATGAGTCACCGAATCAATTGGGAGAAGCAATGAAGGCATTATAGTTCCAGTTTCTAAATTTCTCCTACTTGTTTTCTTCATAGGGATGACCCATATATACTTTGTCAGAATGGTAGCAATAATCTGCAGCTACATGTCCTACTTTGCTACAAACTTGACATACAGGTTTCTCTCTAGATAGTTGGCCTCTACCTCTTCCTCCTCTTAATCATCATTGATTTATGCCTCTCTAGCTTCCACGAGTGTAAGATCGGTTCCCTCTATTTATTAGACTGATGGCAACATTAGCTAAGGGGTTAAGAGTGAGATTACAAAAGTTATTTAGTTATTCAAGCCTATTCTCAAAAGTAAGAAGTTGGGCTTGTAGATCAACCCAAGATAAGCCATCTTTGTCAAATAGTTAAATAACTATGGCATTGTACTCACCATCTAGGCCTACAAGTGTTTGAGTGATCAGATTAGAGGTGGAGATTGGACTTCCAATAAGTGTAAGGTTATTAATGATTGATTTCATCTTGACTAGATATTCTTCCATTCTCATTGCTCCTTTGCAAGTCTTATGGAATTTAGACTACTTAAGTAGTGTAACCCGAAAACATATCCAACTAGGCTTTAAGCAACTTCCAAAAGGTCCTTAGAAGTCTTACAGTGCAATAGTTAAGTTGTAACATCTTGTGTTATGGAGTTGAACAGCCAATCTAGAATTTGTTGGTCATTAGTCATCCATTCTTCACAAACAAGATTGGATTTCTTACTTATTTCATCAATGATGAATTGTTCTAAGCATGCTTTGGTACCAAGGATATGGCTATACATTTTGCTTCATCTAATTAATGGTAGCACAAATGATTTCCACAACAAATAATTGGTCCTGTCCAACTTAACAGAGTAAAGGGAGGTGAAGATATTTTTCTAAGTGGAGCTTCCTATAGCCTCCATGTTGGTGAACGTGATTTGAGTTTATGATAGCCCTTATACTAAGAAAGAAATTAAGAAAGAGAAATGAAATGTTCATTGATTTCATTGAACGTGTACAAGATATAAATATACAATAGATAACTAAGTTGTACAACTAACTTTCTAAGATTTTAGCTTATCAAAGATATGGATAGGACATGATAAGGAGAGATTTGTTTAGGATTTGATTTTGATTTGAGATAACAATCTTATCTAAATACAGTTTAGCCTTATCACAAGCTAAACTATCAGCACTCCTTAATCGGGCATTATTATTGTTTATGGTTATCTATATTGTCCTACACTTTAAACAACCAGTGAGAGGGATAACATATGATAAGTGTCCACTTGTTGCATGTTGGTATATATGGGTCGTCAGCATCATATGTTTTTTGGGTTGTTAGCATGGTATGTTTTTTTCTAGGTAAGTTTATGGTGCTATATAACTCATGCATCTTAGGACTCGATAAACAATCTTTGGGTTTGAAAGACTTTCACTAGGAAAAATAATGAGTATAGATTTTGTGGTCTTACATGTGCTTATTGGATGATAAGAACAAACAGCAAGTTGATATGCCTTTTATAATATTGCTATAGTCTAGAATCACAACTGGATCGTCATCTTTATAATATTGCTATAGTATAGATTTTGTGGTCTTACATGCTACTCCTTTTTAATCTAACTGGATCATCATCTTTGTAATTTAATACGTCCCATCTATGGATGCTATAAGGAGCTTCTAAGATGTGCTCTCTATATATTTATGTCAAGATGAAGTTTTGGGAGAGCATTGTTAATGATGCCTATCTTATGGAGCCCAAAGATCTTTTGTATTTGCATGTTACTATATCCGCTATCAATGAAAATAATTGAGAAAACTCCGATTTGTACCTTTACAAAATTGGACTTAGTTCTCAATGCAGCTCACAATAGCATTAATTAAAACTACAGTATATCATTGGCTTCAATATCCTTATTAGCTAAACTTGCTTCTCAATAATTTTAAAGTCATATTAATTTCCCAATCAGATATTCATATTGAAATCTAAATCGTTTTAATAGCGTCTCAATCAATTATAAATAAATGTATAAGCGGGATGCATATGCAATTGAAACAGTAAACTTAAACTGTATATGCCCGCTGTTTCCCACTTCATTTCTCTGACCGACACCCCTCGGCTCACACCAACCATGTCCCGTTGCCTCATTTTTTTGGACGCTGATGTTTCACCAATAATAGCCTTTTTCTTTTAGACTCAAATAGTAATTCGTCCCAAGCAATCGAAAATTGTCTGGCCCAACATTGTCCACGTTGCCTACGTAAACTGTATTAATGTTAATCTTACTATAGAAAAATGATCTAATTAACGCTAATTAAAACATGTGATGGATTAAGAAGAGTAGATCTACTGTGAGAACGATAGTGCAATTCAAATATTTATCTACTATATCAATGGATGTTCAAAATTATCTTGAAGTCCAATATTTATTTATCTTCATAGTTAAATTATATTAAAAAATTTACATTTTTCATTAATTATAGAAAAATGATGACCAGACGCATGGCATTGGCACGGAGTGGGAATGCTTTGCATTAATTGGTGACAGCTCAAAATGATGATTTGCAAGTTGCCTAGCGGCTAGCCCTCTTCTGCACTGCCCCTCCTTGCAGTGAAATGATAAAAAGCTATATATTCATGATTCCTAAATAAAGTGCCTACTTTATGGCTTATTGTTACGTCTAATGTGATATTTATCATATAAATGCTAATATATATATATATGTATCATGTATGACTTTCATGTTTATTTATTTATTTTATCTAATGATTATTTCATTACAGTGACATACAATATATGTAATAGATTATTATAGTCGCCAGGTATATCTATGTACAGTGTATTTATTAATTACAATGCGCCAGCTAGATAGCTTTACATTTATATATATTTGTGTGTGTATGCATGTATATATGTCTAATTTTTTATACTCCAAATGTGACAAGTCTATAATGTGACAAATACTATATAATTAATTATACATAGAATGTATATACTGAAACTTTTACTATCATAAAAGGTACTAAATATTAATATCCTGGTCTGAATCCAATAGGCACTTCAGTTTCGCCATATATCCTATTATTGTTTGGTAAGCACACAAAAAGTTCTAAGTTCCTATATTTTCTTTTTTCTTTTTTTTTTTTCTTCTTCTTAATCAAATTCTCCGTGCCTAACTTGATTTAGATTATCACCATATTGAATGGGCAATAAAACTCAATTAGTAAAGACTTTATCAAACGTAATATGCTTTTTAAAAGATCCTGTTATTAGAGTATAAGATGTTTTAATAAAGAAAATAGATTTTCTAAAGTTTCTATCTTTTAAAGTTCTTAAAGTTATAAAAATAATTGTTAATATAGTGTAAAATTTTTGAAATATCCGATAATATTATGTTTTTTAAAAAATCTAAACAATAACAACTATTATTTTTGTAATTTTGAAAGATAGAAACTTTAGAAGTTTCAAATTCTTTAATAATACATAATTGCCATGTTTTATTTCAAAGGTCGAAACTTTTTTTCCGAATCAACGAGCCGAATGAGTTGGTTGTACAGCTCATCAAGTCACTTTTAAATTTCCATCCCAAACCAACGAGTGAAAGAAGCAGGACACATAATTCGGTATCTTCAAATTTCAAAAGTAGCTACAGTTCGACAAGTACTTTCCTGGATTTTATTAACCACAGCAAAGCACGAGGTTTTGGTCTGGTTTTCGATGATAATAGACTGGACTTGAAGACGGGGGTGAAGTTTTAATAATAATTATGTATTATATAAATAGATTAGTAGTGTATAAATATTGGATAAATTTCACTTTATGAAAATATAACTGATAAATTTTTAAAACTATATATTATTATTGATCTTTTCATATCATTCATTTAAATAGATAGAGTAAAAGTTTTTTTTTTAATTTTTTTTAACCACTAATTATAGTTCAGGTGAGATTTTATTTTATCTATTGGGTCTCATACGGGACCCAGCTGAATCACCTCTCATTCCTAAAATTGGCTCCTATCAACTTGCTTTCGCAGCCATCATTAAAAATGGCCCAGATGTGTTCATGTGAAAAAATAAGCATCAAAGGCTCGCTCTCTCTCTCTCTTTATAAGCAAAAGTTGAATATGAAAGTAGTTTTGGTCTTCAAAGAATGGGGCTCCACAATGTTCAATGCAACATTATTTATGAGCTCAATTATTTCAGTCAATGATGCTAAGCATTAAACACAGTCCAGAGGCCACTCTGATGAGCTGGCAATTTATATTACCAAATCCCAATTCGAGTTGTATTTTATACCGATGGCTAAAAATATGTAAAATTAAAAAAAAAAAGATTTGCTTATATTATGATCCCTATTATGTGTTATCTCAAAATTTGTTGGCCTATACGTTTGTATGTTTCTTCAAAGACACTCTTTTTTCTCAATTTATTGGAATAACTATATTGGATGACTTTGCATGTTTGTCATTGTTTGTAATCTTAATCATTGGCCTGAGAGGGAAAGAACAAAAATGTATTATCTCTGCAAGCAATAATTAGAGGCTAGATCCACGGGGACTTCAAGTTAAAAATTTTTTATTGTTTATTAGCATTGGATATTTTGAACTACCTAATTGATAAGAAGAATTTAAATGCAACCATTACTCTGTTTTCGGGTGTATTCGTGATTTGCACGTAAGAGCATAACAAAATACTACATACATATCCAATTTTTCTATATATTAAAATAATGATGGAATATGTATATGTTTTTTATATCAGACCAATATTGCCTTGTACATATACACACACATCAATGTTTAGCTCTATAGCCACTTCTAAAATTTCAAAAAACTTAATTATATATATATATACATATAAATATAAAAGGAAAAATGCAAATAATTCAGATCTACTCGAGACTTTCAATTGTTATAATTCTTTTATTAAATTTTGATAAAATAATAAATAATCTTAATATATAGTGTGAAAACACCCTTAAACTTTTTTTTTTTTTCCCCTCCGGCTAAAGCAGATCCTTATTTATTTAATTGGCAAATGCAAATACATGGTCCCTGAGTACATCATGTCAAATCAAAGTCATACCTCCTATGCAAATGTGTCTAGTAGAGTCTATCGGCACTCTACATTTTCTTACAATGACCTCACTGGGTCTAGTATCAAAGTAAAGCAGGGGGCAAAACAGAACTCGATGAGCAAACATAATACCTTCTTCATCTTGCAGCAACCTTGCTCAATTTTCCAAATGATCTGCTACGCTATTCGCCTCCCGCGATGCAAAATATACATGTACCCGTTGAAATTCTTTAAACTTTTCCCCGCAAGCAAAGAGGATATTTGAAGAAGAGCATGATATGTTTTCATTGGAAACAAGTAAATTAACTGCCAAAAGAGAGTCCATTTGTATTTCCTGTAGTGGTACTTAAAGCTTACGTAGAGTGTCACACCAAAGTAGACACTCCACAGTGTGGCTTGCAATATATCCACTTTTCTAGTTTTCTTTTCAAATCCTTCAATCGAGCTCCTAAATTCATCTCTAAGAACACCACCCGCAGTAGCAATTTCAAGAGCAGAAGTGACGGATACATCAGGGTTTAATTTTACCCATCTTTCTTAGGGTGGTTGACATGCCCAACTTTGTTCTGTAATATCAGTGGGTTTTTTTCTTTTTGAAGATTGATAATGCCCAATATTCATGGGCTTGCTGCCTCGCTAGATTCCAAAGGGTGCTCATGTCATATGTGTAGGGTTGGTATTTTTCTAAAAAAATGTCACTCCTGTTGAACCAACATTTCCACGTGAAAAAGGCTAACATAGTACTCTTGGGAGGTTGTGGACCGTGTTTACTCGACACAGATTGTTTTAAATGACATTTCAACCATGCTATTACATTCAACGAATCAGAAAATGTATATCCATGCTCATAGAATGTTTGCGAAATCGTAATCATTGGGCAGAGAAGTATGCATGGGGCACGTTTTTAACATGCGTGCCACACCTAGGGCATGAATAGTCAATTTCGTGATGAAGCAACAAGTTTTCTTTAACCGGCAGAGCATTTAAACAAACATTCCATAAGAATAATTGTAGTTTTGATGGAAATTGCAGTTTCCATAACCAATAGATATCATGGCCAAAGAGGTAGGAGTGACAGTGTTTGACATTGAAAGTAGTCTGATTTGCTAATTCTATATGATCATCCTGCTGGTTCTCAAGGAGGATGTATGGACCAAACTCTTGCATAATGATTTTGGATAACTCAAATCCTGCTATATCATTTTTCCATTCATCTACATTCTTTCATACTTCTTGTTATATAATTTGAGATCACTTAAACTTCAATTTTATTGTATATTCTTTAAATTTAAAAAGACAAATATCTTTAGTATTATTAATCTATTAAAATTTACGAGAGTCATTCACATAATGTTTTCGGATAACTTAAATTCTGCTATATCATTTTTCCATTCATCTACATTCCTTCATACTTAATGATATATAATTTGAGATCACTTAAACTTTTAATCTTATTGTGTATTTTTTTTAACTTAAAAAAACGAATTTCTTTTATATTCCTAATCTATTAAAATTTACTAGAGTGACTTGCAGAATGATTTTGGACAACTCAAAATCCTCCTATATCATTTTTCCATTCATCTACATTCTTTCGTACTTATTTATATATAATTTGAGATCACTTAACTTTAATCTTATTGTGTATTTTTAAAACTAAAATAAATAAATATCTTTTATATTACCAATCTATTAAAACTTACAAGGAAAATTCATAACATTTATAAGTTCACAAGTTAAATCCACATCTAAATTAAAATTTAATAAGATTAAATTACAATATTACCTAAATATAAATATACGTTGTTTTATTTTACAAATTTTCACACATTAGTTTTCGTTTTCTTTTTTCCCTTCCGTTTTTTCTTTCGGACTCCACTGGCAAAATCATCCCTCACAGAAAGTCACATGAGACAAGATCTTGGCTTGGGATTATCAATCACTCCATTTGTTTATTCCATATAGGTAATTTGATTAGCTGAAGGACATAATACTAAGAAAGTCACTCGAAAGTAAAATGTCTGATCTCACAATTGCTTTGGGTCCACACTCTTGACTTTGCTTATTTAATGTCTTCTATTTTCGCATCTCTCTTTACATCAATTCATCACCTACCATAATGATCATAGTGATTGTATTTCCCTCTGTACTGGATGCAACCCCAAGAATTAATGCATATTAATTTAATATAAAACCACACTCAAACTAGCTTATAATATTAACCATATTACACGTGGTACAAACAAGAAATGGAAAACATAAAAACAACACTAGGTAGATCCCCCAATATCACATCCCACAATTTTTACAAACGTGCCTCTCAAGTCATCCCATGCTTCAAATGTAGATTTGCGACGAACACGAAGATCACTAAGTGTGCTGGTGGTGCTCGCACTCTGCCGGGGTGACAGGAAACCGAGCTTTATCATTGCAGTAGTCATAAACCATATGGTTAGCCCGAACCCACCTGAGCTGGTGGTTGCGGTGCCAACTGAGGCTTGTCACTCTAGGCTCATCCCTCCAGTACCTATTCCCACCATTGCTAGTGCACCTCCTGGCATTATCTATGGCCGCAACAGTTTCAGGACACTCACAAGCATTGATTTCAAACCCCTTGTAGGATGCAATGAAGGGTGCGTGAGTCCAGTCGGTTTTCACCCGGCCTCCTTGCGTGGCCCAATCGTCGGCGTTCCAGATTGAGCTGTATACTCCCATGGGTTGATCTTTGGGGAATGGTATGCCCCTGTGCTCCAAATTCGTGTGCATACGGATTGGTGTTTCATCCACCAAAAACCTGGGGAAAGACCATATGTATTACATTAGCTGTCCAATAAAACATCATCAAGAATCAAAAATTAAGATTAAATTTGTTGCTTTTATCATAGTATAAAATTGAAGTTGTTGACATGGTCTATAATTACAGAATCACAAGAATACAATGGCAGACAAATTTTGGAGATGCACTCAAAACAATGAAATGGAGTTTAAGGGGTCCATAACAAAAGTTATCATTATTGACGGTGAAAAAAATGGAAAAGTTTGTATAATCTAAAAAACAATTTGCTTAAAATTATTATGATTTTTTTTTTTTTTTTTTGGGACTCGGTATTCGTGATTGCAAGTCAGGAAAAGTAAGATCGAATCGATCAAATGGTCCCATATTGTAGACTCGAGTTATATAAATCTCCTATTTATTAATCAGGACAAAAGACTTTCGGTTCTCCGCTTTTGGTGAAGACAACAATAATAAGAACAAAATTAGAGGGCATGCTATAATCCCTAGAGTTCGATAAGTCTGCGTTCCATTTTAATTATGTGATTATTACACTGAACAGGACTTTTTTTTTTTTTTTTCCTCCTTCAGGAGGATAGGTTTTACTTATAACATGCGGGTAATTCTCGATTGTATCTATATTGGTTATTTCATGAGTACATAATCTATATACAACTCTAAAAAAACATGCATTGCCTATATATCTTCAATTATTATAACTTTTGTATTTTATTTGGATTTAGGAAGAAATACGCATTATTTACTTGTATTATATATTGTAATGTTCATCCTCAGTTTGGTTCACCTAAAATATACATGCTATATTTATATTTTAAGATAAGTAAATATATGCTCTCGATAATAATTATTCTATTTATATAGGAAAACAAACATTTCTTTCCATATATTCATAAACTTTGGCTCATATATTTTTCTTTTGTTATTTTTCTGTCATGATAATGACTAGAAAATTATAATATTTCAAGAGAGGTCCACCCTACGGTATAAATGAAAAAGAAATGCTCTCTACACTTAGCATCGTTACATCACGAAAGGCACTTTCATCAATAAGTTAAAAATATTGCGAGTCTCTCCTCCAAATGACCCCACAGATAAAAATTAAAAAAAGAAAAGGAAAGAAAGGAAAAGAGACGTACGTTTACTCAGAGACATTACCAAAATTTTCGTTGTGTCCCTCTTTTACTAGGGTACAAAAAGATATCGACTGGCCTGTGAAGATTGAATGATTTGCCCAATGGTAACATGGCAGCACTATTCCTATGTACTACGTGAAGACTGAAACCATTGACATATTTTTCTAAACAAGGACGATGGTACAACTGATTGTTTAAATGTTAAATGGAAGTTTTCATATGCAAGACAAACACAATAAAAGAAAGTATTTTATTTTATGTTAGGTGCTATAAGGAAAAAATATAACACCATAATAATACAATAACACGTTCCAAGATGGAGCTGCTTACGTGACTCGGCGTGGACTCCAGTGTAGGGAGTAGCTGTGGAAGTCCTTAGTAGGGTCGAACCAGAGGTTCAATCTTTGCTCCCTGTTACCAACGCCGTTAACGTAGACATTTGTTTGAACTAGATAAGGTTCACCACTTGTGTTGCCCAAGAACTCAAAATCAAACTCATTGTGGTTTGTACCCTCCGATGACATCTATTTACATAAAAGAAACTGCAAATATTAGCATTGGTTGGACACCTAGTCAAAATATTTAGTACACATGCATTTGTTGATGAATAGCTAAAAATTGAAACCCATATGCTTTAGCAAATTTTGATAAAAGTTGTATCGATAATGTTTTCACATACACCAATCCAACTACTCTCAATCCTCTTAACCGCACAAAATAGTAAAATGTTAACTATTGTCCTGCACAGCATTTGATAAGATGCCAAATAAAATGATACAATATTATATATATATATATATATATATATATATCCCGATGAAGTATATGTATTCAGCATTGAAAAGTATTAAAAAAAAAATTTTCAGGTTATTATCAACTGTTCGGAGCATCTATTAAAGTAAATTCCATTTGAGAGCATCTAATCGTGTCTTTCTGTTTCACTCTTTTCTGGACAGTGTTAGCATACATCGCTCATCATATAGGTTCCATTGCGAAAAGAAATTTCCACGAACAAAAGCAAAAGTTAGAGGCAAAGTGAATGGAAACGAAATGATTAAGCTTTGGCTCACTCACATAGAAAGCAGTGACTGTCCCAGCAGAGTCACCCTCCACCAGTTTGATCTGAATGGTAACTTTCCCAAACATGTATTTGCTTTTCGATGAAAACCCAGCACCTGAACATTCACACACAACCATTTATAATCAGCTATTGTTAATGATCCTACTACTAATAACAAAGGTAAGAACAATGAGGCTTCATTTTTAGGCATTTACTAAGTATCCATTTGTGTAGTTGTTATTCATTAATGACGTCATAGAACAGGGGAAGGACTGTACTAAAGGGCGGGATATTTTTGTGCGTTCATTATGCGTCCATCTGAATAGCAATCAACTATACCTGGGCAGCATATGATCAGCTTTGTACAAAAATAACAACAGAAGTGTTATACTGAGAGACGTTTTTTTTTTGTAGATTGGGCAATGAATTTACCAGAATAATAGTCAAGTTTAAGCTTGAGAACCTCCCCTTCATAATCAAAATGATCGAAAGCCCAGATTGGCTTGAAAAGCTCAGTGAAGTTTGCTGAGCTGACAACAGAAACCTTTGCTAGACCAATTATTACACTAAGCATGATGAACACTGGCATTACCGAGATTGAAGTAGCCATGAAAAGTAAGTATTGAGCACAGATAGTCTTATGGATAGGCTACTACTGTAAGAAATAAGAATGTAATGCTGGTAAAGTGATTAACTTGCTCTGGTCCTTGCCTCCTTTTATAGTGGTCTCAGTTAGCTTCCGGTTCAATCACATTGGCAATAGGGGAGTTAGCTTCTTTCGTAAGCCTATCGGCTATCGCATCCTCCCGCAGCTGTCCCACTCGCCAAGTCATTAATAATGGTGTTAAAATATCCCGTGATAGATTAATTACGGCCAAATAATATAAATACATAAAAATATATATAATAATTTTTTAAAGTATATTTATTATTACTATAATAGTGTTCAAATATGTAGCATATTTGTGCTAATAACTTTTTTGTCCTGTTATTAGCTACTGTGCATGTTGGCTCCTAAATCCGAGAAGCTGTGATGTGTGACTGCGTCACTTTAAAACTGATTGACACCACCCTACTCTACTATCGTAGAGTTATATTATTACATCTCAGAATTTATACATACTTATACACACACGCCTAAAGGATAGGTGCATTGCATATGTCGAATTGCATTCAATTCTTCGGGTAGTTGGAACTCTGTTATAAATATTGCAAATTTCTTTTCCCTATTTTCTTTTTCGTTAAAAATATATTTGATATTGTTGATATTTATATATTAAGATACAGTTAAGTTATTTATATTTCAAGCGGTTCATTTATTTAACTTATTTAATCTGTATTTTTACACCAAGAAAGTGCTTTAACATAGTTCTCGTTTATCTGAATGTTTATATAATTAATTTAATTAAGTCATCTAAACTTTTAACACTTCATTTCTATAATATAAGTTTACTCCCCCACACCCAATGAGTGATGTGTTATTTATTTCGTTCGTGGAAATTAAAAACCTAAAGTGGTCTTGACAATGCTAATTCGCAATACTGTGTCGCAACCGAATACTAATTGCAAACATTTGAAAATTTTCAAGATTACAAATTTAAAATTAAGTTTTCAATTTATAATCAATTGTCAACCGTCTTTGAGATCAAGCAAGTAGATAGAGGCTCAAATTCGAAGGGATGGAATAGACTCTTAGCAATTTACTCCATTTTTGTGGAAATTAGTAGTGCAAGTAAAAAGCTCTATGTCTATATCCTACTCAATTAGATAAGCTATAAATAAGTATTGAATTTTACATGATAGATTATACGTTACGATTTCATAAAACTTGCTTCCATAAGATATAAATAGATTTAGAGAAAAGCCTGGTCTAGCTCCTGAATCGGATTGAAATCAGCCAACCAATTCATCGAATTAGCTTGAACCTGTGAGTCACGATCCCAAATTGTAGCCTAACCCGTTAGGCTTGGCAAGTTAGCATAGTTTAGCATGCTCAACCACTCAAACCAACAAGTTCAAGTTCAAGTCGAAGGACTAACCCAAAAATTAAAAAAAAAATACAATTTTAGATAAATTAAATATAATTGTTCCCTTTAATTAAAATATAAAATTAAATTAAATATATATTATTACTTATATCTATAAGTTGATTTGGAGATCGAACAATATATATAAATTTATAAGAAAAAGAATAATTAAAATTGTATATTTTAATGTTAGCAAAAGTATATAGTTATAATATAAAATACATTACTTTAATAACCAAAGAAGTTTGGGGCATAAAATATTACAAGTTTCATGTAATCTTATCTAATTTTTGAAAGAACAAATACTTTTGTAAATTAATGTATTTTAATGATTTAAGAAAATACTAGTATATTTATAATTTAATACAATTGAAAGTTATAAGGAATATAGTTATGATATATATAAAACCACAAGTATATTATAGATATTAAATAAATGATATTCTATTCACAATACTCTATTTACTCCCACATAGATTATATTGCTTTTTAAAGTTTCATCTAAAATAATAAAAAATCATAATGAATATTGTCTATTATAGGTTTTGTCTCACATTAATTATATTGGCAAATTTCCCTTGAGATATTACTTATAAAGAAAAAAAAAGCTTCCTTACCTAATTCACTAATTATGGGCATACAATAATAATTGTGCATTGCAAAAAGCGTAATTTGTTAATCTTAATACCCAACAATTAATAAGGTGAAGTAGTATAAATTTTAAATTCTTGTCATTTATTTGTATATTTTTTTTTTCAAGTTAAAAATAAAGATAAAATAATATATTTTTTCCATAAAAAAATAAAAATTTAAAATAAATTGTTCAATTCACGAGCTAAGAATTGACTAGTCAAAGTATCATGTTAAGTAAACTGACTCGAAACTGGCCTAAGCCAGGTCAGTCTTGGTTTAAGAGGAACTAAGCCCTTGACCCAACCTTTAGCCTAGGTATAGATATGGTGTTTTTATATCTTATACCCAACTAAAACCTATACTCTAAAAAATTATGAATCTATCTTAAAAGAATTATTAAATCATATTACTAAATGAAAATAAATAATAATACTATGTTTTTTAGCCAAGAATTAATTTGTCAAAAAGAAAAAGACAAGGTCAAGTCCATACGATTGAATCCCAAACCTAAAGTTGCTTCTCTCTTATACTCTTACATCACAATAACCACATTTTATGGTTCATTGTGGCTTGGTTCAATTCTCTATTCAATTCAACTTTACGAACTCCTATTTCAAGGGCTCTTCTTTTTTAGTTGACTTCCTTTTTTTGTTTAATTTCAATTGCAAATTGAGAAAGAAATCACTTTTAAATTGTAATATAATAGCAATGTTGCAAAAACTAGACAAGGATATTTGTAAATATATGTTTAAAACAATCAATTAAGAATGAAAAGCAATCTTTTGGAAATGAAAATAATATAATCAAAATTTGTTATTAAAAAGACTATGTGAAGTTGAAAATTTTGAGAAGATATAAAAAATTTATGGATTTTTTGGAGTAACTATAGTTATAAGTTTCATAAAATACAATGTGGTTCTAAGGTACTATAAGGTTAGCTTATGTTCTAAAAATTTGGTATCCAGTTCTTAAGAATGGTATATAAGTAAGGTCTGACACCCTTGATACGGACTCATAGATAAATATACGAACCTAATATCATGTGTAACCAAAAGGGTGGGTTTAAGCCGCCGGATGGCTCAAAAGGAAAATAATAGTTAAGATTGAGCATGGGTTCCCATGCACCGACAAAGAATATAACACACCACCACCTCATATAAACTCGAATTACACTTGATATGACGTACAAGTATGGTTGGAGGTCATTCGCTACTAATCTATACTCAATAAGCTAGATAAGAATAACTCAAGAATAAGAATGATAATTAGCTCGAGAGAGTAAAAGTTCAATATATTCTCTCTGTATATTGATCGGTTATTACATTATGAGGGTATTTATAGTACCTTATTATGGTAAGTTCAAAGTTACAGAAATTACAAAAGAATGGTCCTTATTTGCTAAAAACAAAGGAGAAATAATTTACAAGGAAATGAAATCGTGTAAAAGAACGTCCTTTGTCAGAAAAGACAATACATGTGTCAAAAAGGATAGCGCACTCACATTTTACTCAGTCTGTGATTATGATAATATTGTAGGTCGAGTAGGGGTAGGACTTTATTTAAGTCTATATGGCATCAAAAGTTCAGCACCTAGATTACCGAGGCTAGACTAGGGTTGGTTTAGGGGCAATTCACAGTTGAGTCGACCTCAAATGGTCAACTCTTAATAGTTATCAACTCGGCCTTAGCACCGTAGAGATTGCTATATTCAGATTTAGCGTTTAGACTAGTGCAGAGCGAAGGGTTTAGTTTAGTACATTGGCCGGTCACCTCAATAACACCTTAGATAACATGGAGAGCGAAGTGGCTCAGCAGATTGGGTTAAGACAAGCATTGCTCCTCAATGCTTAACTTACTTCGGACGGCTCAGCAAACCACTTGAGAGAGCCTTCGGGCTTGGCAGTGTGTAATCGATCATTGATTCTTATCATTCCCTTCAAGTTGTTTGAGATTTAGGATCAAATTTGGTTTAGGTCCAAGATGCTCATCTTCCGGAGTGTAAGGTTGGAGGTCGACAATGTTGAAAGAGTCTAAGACCCCATATCCTTCAGGTAACTCAATCCTATAGGCATTGGGGTTGATCTTTTCCAGCACTTTGAAAGATTCATCGATCCTAGGAGATAACTTGCTCTTCCTTAAGTTTGGAAATCGTTCCTTTCTTAGGTGTATTCAGACCAAATTGGTAGGTTGAAATTTACTCTTCCTCCGTCTTTGGCTTTGCTTCTTACACTTAATATTAGCTCGACCCAGTTGTTCTATAACCTTTTGGTGCATGGCTTTGATGGCCTCAACTCTCTTAATGGTTGGCCAGTCATCATCAATCATTGACTGAGGCGCTTAGTCTAATGGCAGCTTAAGGTTGAACACATAAATGACCTCGAATGGAGACATGCTTGTTACACTGTAAGCGGTCCTGTTGTAAGCAAACTCAATATTAGTAAGCACAGATCCTAGTCGGCCGTATTTCATCCGACAGCAACCCACAGCAAAGTTCCCACGGTTCTATTGACAACTTCAATTTGTCCATCGGTCTATGGGTGATAAAATGTGCAATACAGCAACTTGGTTCCCATTTGCCTCTACAACATCCTCTAAAAGTGGCTCATGAACTTGGGGTCTCGGTATGAAACAATGGTCTAAGGAATTCCGTGTAGCTCAATTACTTCCTGTAAGAAAAGAAAAGAAATAACCAAAGCTTTGTTAGTTTTAAAACAAAACACAAAATATGCCATCTTGCTAAATCGATCCACAACCACCATGATGAAGTCCTTCCCTTGGGACGTTATCAGCAATCCTCACATGAAGTCCATACCCAGCTCGGACCATGGTTTGGTCAGGATCGGCAAGGGTCGGTAGTGTCCTTGCTTAGCTCAACTCTTTGCTTTTCAACAAGTGGTACACTTTTCCAACACGAATTAGACATCTCTCTTCATTCTTGGCCAGAAGAATTTGGAAGATAGTACCTCATAAGTTCAACGATGGCCAAAGTGTCCTGTCAATCCCCCTCTATGCACCTCGCGCACTAACAATTCTCGTATGGAATAGGTCAGGATACATAGCCTTTTCTTTCTAAATAAGTATCTGTCTTCCTTATGATAATCATTTAGTGTCCGTTCTTCCTCAAAACGGGCGTAAATAGGACCAAAGGGTGGGTCCTTAGCATACAAATTCTTGATGGTTGAAAAACTAAGTAGCCTCATTTGCACCTTGGTTAAGAAGATATGTTATCTTGACAGGGCACTGGCCACTACATTATTCTTTCCGTTTTTGTATTTTAAGACATAAGAAAAACTTTTCATGAACTCAACCCACTTGGCTTACCTCTGGGATAACTTTAGTTGGCTCTTTAAATTTCTTAAGAATTCATGATCGATGTAAATCACAAATTCCTTGAGCAGCAAATAGTGTTGCCATACTGTTAGGGCTCAGATTAAGGAGTAGAACTCCTTATCGTAGACAGAATAGTTGAGTATGGCTCTTCGAAGTTTCTCACTGAAGTAAGCAATAGGTCGGCTTTCTTGCATCAACACAGCACCTATGCCTAGTCTGGACACATCATACTTTACTTCAAATACCTTATCGAAGCTCGGTAGAGCTAAGGTAGGGGCTATAGTTAGCTTCTCCTTCACATACTTAAAACTCCTCATGTCTTTCTCATCCTATCTAAATTCAACATTCTTCTTTGGGAGTTTGGTGAGTGGGGCTATAATCGTATTGAAATTCTTTATGAATGGGTGATAGAATGATGCAAGGTTGTGGAAACTTCTCACATCAGTAGAATAGGTCGACTTAGGCCATTCTATGATCGCTCTTATCTTCTCTTTATCAACCCAAATGCTACCTTCACTCATAATAGAAACTAAGAAGATCACCTCAAAACGGAAAAAATCACACTTCTTCATATTGGTGTAAAGCTATTTAGTTCGAAGTTTTGTAAGCACTTGTCAAAGACGCTCTCAATGAGTCTCCAAGTTGGGACTATACATTAGAATGTCATCAAAATAAACTACAACAAACCTTCCAGTAATTCTCGAAATACATGATTCATAAGTCGCATAAATGTGCTTGACACATTAGACAAGCCAAATAACATTACTAGCCATTCATATAAACAATGTCATGTCTTGAATGCGATCTTCCACTCATCGCTTTCACGCATTCGAATATGATGGTACCCAACTTTAAGGTTAATCTTGGAGATCACTCTGGCTCCGCTCAATTCGTCTAGCATGTCATCAAACCTGAATATAAGATACATGTACTTGATGGTGATTTGATTGATCGCTCGGTTATTTACACACATCCTTTAAGACCCATTTTTCTTTGACACTAATAAAGCTAGTACAGCGTAGGGGCTCAAGGACTTACGTACATACCCCTTCTTCATGAACTCATCTACTTGCCTTTTAGTTTGGAGGCCTATTCAGGATTCAGCCTATTGGCAGGCTTGTTTGGCAGGATGACTCTTGGCTGTAGGTTGATCGCATGTTTGATGCCTTAATTTGGGGGCAAACCATTTGGCAACTCTTCCATAAATAGATCAGCAAATTCATCTAGTAGTGTTTTTACTTCAATCGGTAACTCTTCCTCCCTAAGTCTCATCTCCAAAAGCCTCCTTACAAGCAGATAGGTTAGTCCCTTTAGCTCCATTTCTCTTTTTAGTTAAGTTTGGGTCAATACTAGAGCCTCTTTCTTTAGGGTTCGGTTAAGCTAAGACTGCATGACTTTTACTTGCTCAACAGTCGTGGGACTCAATTTTAACCTTCTTCCTTCATACTCCACAGAACATGTGTTCCTCCTACCATCATACATAACCATTCGATCAAATATCCATAGTCGTCTAAGCAGAATGTATGACGCACTCATGGGTAATACATCACAGAGCCCTTCATCTTAATATTTGCCAATGTAGATCAGTATAGACACTTGTTTGCTCACTTATAGGGCTCCCTCGTCATTAAGCCAATAAAGCTTATAAGGTTTCGGGTGGGGCATAGTTAGCAATTTTAGCTACTAGATCATAAATGCTAAGGCTACATTGGTGTAACTCCCATTGTCAGTAATTAGCGTATACAGTAAGTCATTCACCTTGCATTCAATATGGAAGAGATTTTCTCTCTATTCATCTTTGAGTATAGGATTGATGCTCCTTATCCTTCTCAACATTAAAGTGGTCGTCACGAAGCTTCCTTCCTCACTATAAATAACTTCCTCATCGGACAACTCAATTTGTCTGTCCTCCTTCAACTCCTCTACTTCCTCATTTGTATTGTAGACCTCAATGGTCGGTACCTCACCTCTGATTACCATTGTTCGCCTATTTAGATACTAGGTGGTCATGTATCTAAATCCTTGACATTTGAAACACTTGATCTCGCTTGTCTTCCTCCCTGAACTCTGGCCTTTCTCAAACTTCCTCAGGGGTTTCTTCCCCTTTGATCAAATAGTCTAAGCAAGTCGAGTTTTAGTGGCCTTGCTTAGTTCTACTTGCACAGGTATGCTCGGAACAGGTTGGCTATTTCTAGGACAATTGACGGGTGATCGGAATCTTCTTATTCGATGCCTTTCTATCCTTTAGGCAGCTTAGATTGTGTCATCAAATGTTCTAACATCAAGGGTTTCCAAGATATCCCCAATCTCATACTTCAACTCACTAATGAATCAAGATATAGTTCGATCTTCTAGCTCTATGACTTTACATCGAATCATTGACATTTAGAATTGCTTAATGTAAGTGTCTACACTCGATCCTCCTTGTCTTAGTTCTTGTAGTCTTTTGACGGCATCCTGCAGATAATAACTCGGTATAAACCTTCTTTACATAACTCTCTTCATTTCATCCCAACTCCTAATCTCTCGTTCTCCTTCCCTTCTTCTGGTGGCTTGCAAGTTTTTCCACTATAAGGCGGCATAACCAGTGAACTCCAACACTGTAAGTCTAACCTTCACATTATCAGGCACTTTATGGCATTCAAATTGCTTTTCAATCTAATCTACCTAATCTAGGTAATCCTCAACATCACTACTTCTAGAGAAACCCAGAATGCACACCCTCAATCCCTCAACTCTAGGCGCTCGTACATTTCTTTCCTTAAGCTCGTAGTACTCCTTTGCTTCGTCATCTCCTTCTGCTTCTTCCTCAATCTCTTCAAGTGCCAGTCTTCGTCTAGCGTCTTTATTAATTTCTTCAGCTTAGAGTAGTCGAGCGGGGGAGTTATCATGACCAAATTGACCATTGCCTCGTCCTTGTCGTTCGTGTTCTTAGTGGGGCTATTTCTAGCCCATTACTTATTTTCTTAGATAACTGTCACCAGACTAGTTATTAAGTCGATAAGCCTATCCAAGCGGTTACCTACTGACTGAGGTAAGAAGCTTCCTTCTTATCTTTGGTCACGGCAAGTATCACTTTCTTGGTTTCCCAAAGTTCCCTAAACATTAGAATCTAACATTGTTAGTTACTTCAGAATGACAATCACACAACAAATGAACAGTCAACCACACTCTATTTTGTGTATCGAAAATAGGGGAAAACAAGGTACAAAACACTTCTTAACTACTAAACTTCAAAGCTTACAATAAAATCGTTATCTCAGGAGAGCAGTAACAGACTACTCAAAGAATACAGTAGCAAAATCCAACTTTGAACGTAGCTAGGTTTTGATACCAAGATAATATGGACTCGTAGATCCTTGGCCACAGCAAGTATCACTTTCTTGGTTTCCTAAAGTTCCTTAAATACTAGAATCTAACATTGTTGGTTACTTCATAATAACAATTACACAACAAATGAACATTCAACCAGGCTCTATTTTGTGTATCAAAAACAAGGGAAAACAAGGTACAAAACACTTCTTAACTACTAAACTTCAAAACTTACAATAAAATCGTTATCTTGGGGAAGCAGTAACAGACTACTCAAAGAATATAGTAGCAGAATCCAACTTCAAACGTAGCCAGGTTTTGATACCAAGATGATATGGACTCGTGGATGAATATACGAACTCAATATCACATGTAACCAAAAGAGTGGGTCCAAGTCACCAAATGGCTCGAAAGGTAAATGATAATCGAAGTTGAACAAGGCTTCCTATGCATAGACAAAGGATATGACACACCAATGCCTCACATGAGTTCGGGTCACACTTGACATGACACACAAGTATGGCCGGAGGTCACTCTCCACTAGTCTACACTTAATAAGTTAGATAAGAGTAGCTTAGGAGTAAGAATAATACTTAGCTTAAGAGAGTAAAAGTTTAATATATTTTCTCTATATATTGATCGGTTATTACATTATGAGGGTATTTATAGCACCATGTTAAGGCAAGTCCATAGTTACAGAAATTACAAAAGAATGGTCCTTATTTGCTAAAAACAAAGGAGAAACATTTTACAAGGAAATGAAATTGTGTAAAAGAACGTCTTCTGGATAGTACGGGTGTTGGAAAAGATAGTATGGGTGTTAGAAAAAATAGCATGTACGCGTTTTACTTAGTTTACGATTCTGACAATACTATGAGTTGAGCAAGGATGGGCCTTTATTCACGGGTGTGTGGCGTTAGAAATTCAATACCCAAACTGTCAGGGTTGGACTAGGGTTGGTTCAAGGGCAATTTACAGTCGAGTTGGCCTCAAATGGTTGGCTCCTGACAATTATCAGCTTGGCTTCAGCGCCATGGAGATTGTTGTATTCAGATTTAGCCCTAGGACTAATGCATAGTGGAAGGTTTGGTTTAGCACGTCGGCTGATCACTTTGGCAACACCTTGGATAGTATGGAGAGCAAAGTAGCTCGACAAATCAAGTAGGGGTAAGCATTACTCTTCGACGCTTAACTCACCTCAGATAACTCAACGGATCACATGAGAGAGCCTTTGGGCTTAGGAGTATAATTGATTCTTAATCCCTATCAACTTTACTCATCTTTTAGCTTACATGGTACATGTTCTAGGGTGATTTTAAGGTACCATATGATAGGTTCAAATTTTAAAAACTTAGAAATTAATTCTTATAGAGTGGGGTATAGATAAGGCCTCATTCTTATTAACCTTAAACCCACTCATCCTTAGAAATTAGTTATAGAGAAACTTCCAAAAACACAGATTATAACTAAATTAGCAAAATTAGAAATTTAGAATGAGCACGAAGTAAATAAACAAAGAAGAAGTGAATTAAGCAAAGGTTTCAGGTTAAATTCAATCATCTATAAATTTCAACTTCACAAGCACATTGACTAAATTGCTCTTATCTTCTTCTACAACCTCATTGTAATTTTCCACACTTTCTCTCTTCTCTTCCTCTATCCCTATCTCTCCCTCTTGCCTCCTTATTTTTCACTCTCTCTCCTCTCTATTTCTATATATACATTATGTGTGTGTATGTACAACAGTGATAAAGAAATTCAACAATATTAAATAATCACAACTATGGGAAAATCAACGACAATGGGGAAATCTAAATAGTGGAAAAATAAGGGGAAAAAAAACTAAAAGGACCAAATTCGAAAACCTTAAATCCTAGATGATAAGGGAGTAATTGTTGGTTAGATCAAAGAGGAAATGGGTAGTGAATGTTAGTTAGAGTAAAGTGAACATACACAAGTGATGACTACAATGAGATGGTTGGTGTGAATGGGGATCAAAGTGACAATGATATTCAATGTTGTAATGGAAGGCTAGGGATGAGGGTTACCAATAGGAGGAAAAGATTAAGAGAAGGGGAAGTTAGGGTTGTTTTGAGTCAATTTGATGTACGGATTGAAGACAATGGGATCAAACATTGAAGACTCCATGGCCGGTGTTTCAATAATTGAATAAGATGATCGATGACTAAGAAGCTCATGGCATCAAAGAGGAAAGGGAAATAAAAAAATTAGTTGGTGCCTAAAAGTAAAAGCAATCGATAGTTGTCCATAGGAGAAGAAGGTTCTATTATTTATGGTTGAAGAAGATGATTGGAGATGGTTCGTTAATGGTTGGAGAAGATTTGACATTCATGGCCATATTGTCTATTGTGTTGTTGGTGGTAGTGCTGTTGTGAATTTGGTAATGAATGTTAAGAGGTGGCATGATTGTCAAAATCATAATTTAGCTATTACTTTGAACGGATAAAATATGTAAAATCATGTAGAATTGTATTAAATTGGTAAAGTCATAAGATTGTAGAATTGTATATCAAAATTCACGATTATATAATAAGTATGTACCTAAATGATTTTACATCCGTTTTAACTAAGAAAAATATCATAAAATTATAAACTTATAAAATCGTATAACTGACTCATAATTTTAACAACTATAGTGGGTGATGCATCTAAGTGAGTAAGGTAGCGGTATGCTATGTTAAAAGAATGAAAACAAGGGGTAAGTAAGGTCCTTCTCACTTAGAATTAAGATTCTTAACTTCCATCAAGGAATTCCAATTCCTAATTTTTATGGATTGGGATTTCTTAAGAATTGCAATGCAATAAAGTAAGCATGATAATAGAAGCGAAGTAA
>JAMXBB010000003.1:104346980-104498902 GCA_024138015.1 Lumnitzera littorea
CCCAAATAGGAGCAGTAGTAGAATAATTTAACTTAATTTCTGCTTGGAACTTCTCATAAGTCCTAAGAATTTAAGACTTTAAATGAACCACACAAACACGTTATTTAACCCATAAGCAAAGTCAAATTCACCCGTGACTTGTAAGTTGCAACTGGACAATAATTAATCAACATTAACCGCAAAGCGGCTATACTTAATATTGAATTCAAGTTAATTGAACCGACATTAGATACAATTTTCTAGTGGAGACGATATTCGTTCACCTACTCATATTCACATGCCCATCTATAAAGAAGCTAACAGTGCGTAATATGTATAAATATAACCTTTTGAATATCCAGATATCGTATCTGTTTTCTATAATCCACAAATGATAATTACTTCAATCACAACTCGTGCTCACATGGCCAACAATGTAAAAGTCCATAGGAAAAGAGAAATATTTCTATAAGGATGGCAACAAGTACACTTCAAAAGTATTGTTTAGATATATATAAATCCTTAAACCGCAAATACCTAATTTTGCTCTCTTTAAACTTTTGAAAATATAACTAAGATCTTGAATGGTGACTACCATCCCAAAACCATCATTAAAAGTAGGGGTCAATACTCAGCATCAAATTATTGGGACCTTGGAGCCAGCAATACCCTATATAACCAGGTAGGTTTTAGGGTAAATATTAAATATTAGGCAGTTTTGAATGCAAAGTTAGAATATTTACTCACAAGGTATAGTATAAGTTTAACCTTTTTCTATCATGAAACCTACTCAGAACATCTATTTAAATATATGCAGGTTTGCAATAATTTAAATTCTATAACGTCGCGAATACTAGAATTTAGCTTGATAAATAAAATCTTAACTCAATCATGTTTCCCAACTTATAATCCATTAATTTATATCAAAACTCTGTCAAATAACAAAATAAATGTATCTCAAACCTTAAATTAAGTTGGTATCATCGTTTATGTTCATTGTATCTTATGATTGTTTTGTATTTTTATGATAACGCTTTACATTCTTATTTGTTATATTTACATTTAAAGGTGATATTAACTTATAATTTGAATATAATAATTCTTGAAATGGATGACTAATAGTATTTTACTTTTAAAAAAAAAAGAAAAAAATTTCTTGAGTTTCATATTGAAATACCCTCAAAAATATTTTAAAAACAAGAGTAATATAGTATATCGCCCTATACCTCTTTCCGATATTTAGTCATCAAATTCTAAACCCTCTCAATTACAAAATCCTTATGAAAATTCCAAGCATCCCCACCCAAAACAAAAATACCATATTGATGCCATGCTCGTTCTCTCCTAATTCTCGGAATGCATTGTTCAATTATTTAGATTATTGATAAGATAAATTAGTAACCCCTTTCACCCAATTCTATTATCCTTCTTTATTCGTTAATCACATGATTAAGGAATCTATTTTGCATCACTCTTCCATTGGATGGTTGAAATTGTATAAGGATAGATTAAGAGACAAAAGAATAAGAAAAATATGAATGATTCTTTAAAAGTTTCAAATTGTAGGGATAGATTTTTAGCCACTTTATCATTTCATTGATACCACAATCAAGAAAGGGAAGTCATTTGAGAATCACAAAGTAACAAATTCGTTAAGATTCATTAAATTGCTCTAAGATAATCTCCTCATCATCATTCCATTAAAATCGTTCAAAATCCAACCTTAAAGTCACAAATCAAATTTTGGAATAAAACCTTCTAGGAAATTAATCTTAATAGTAACTTATGAAATTGATAATATATTGATTGCAAAATTGATAAGTTCTTGATATCATAAGTAGGTTTCAAAACTAAAACCTGGTAATCAATCTAAGATGAGTTTTAGCAAAAAAAAAAAATGTAGATTTTATGTAAGAGAAAACCTATTGTTGACATAGTACTAGGTAAAGTAACCTCAAATATAAGAATGGTACGGACTAATTTAATAGGATAACAGGAGGTTGCCATCAAGCTGATCAACCTCTAAGTTGTTTGGGTAACTTGTAGAAGTGCCTTATTACGTCTATTAAGTAAAACTTTTGAGCTAAAATATGGAAGAAATCGAAATTGAGCTGAATATGTATAATCTATAATATGAGTATTTGATTGATATTATATTATGAAACATGAACTTATTTGAAATCTTGTCAACAACTTAAATGGAGTCCATATATGCAGGTTATTGTTATTTGTTGTTTGTGTATAGTTTTGAATTTTAATAATTTATGCATTGTGTTTGTTATGACTTAATCTTATTATATGGTGAACTTTATCTATAAACTCTTGGAACCACTTAGTCATTTATTTGTGTTCTTGGAACCTACGAGCTCATTTTTTGAATTACTGTCTTGTCCGTATTCAATGTTATGATTAAGGTCATAGATTCACTATAATAAGAGGTTTTGAAATTTTCAAATTCATCATTATGTGGTCTTGGGATTGTTAATTGAGTTGATGTTAAATCTTTTAACGTTAAAATATTCTTTATATAATAGTTGAAACTTGAAGGTTTACATGTGTTTAATACTTGTTGATTGATATGCTTGTTACATTAGTATATTTGTTTAGAATCCTTGTATTGTGTGGCATTTGTTTGTGTATGTGTGCATGTAGTATCTTTGTACTAGATTTCATAACTTACTCATTAGGGATTTACATTTCAAGTACAAACAAAAAAGATTGCTTGGAAGTTTCAAAACTTATTATTTTGGAAGTGAAATTGTCATAGTTTGCACAAGTTATAAGAAGTAGCAAGCTTAGCTCGAATTTAAAAATTATAGAATGGTAATAAAATTTATAGTCTAGGAAGTTTCTTATAGCTTGATACATTTAGGTTTTCTCATAGAATAATCAATTATAATTGATGAACTTTATGGACAATTGTGTACTTTAGAGATTACGGATTAAATCATGTGATAGGTTTTGACTCCAATTTTTTTGCCTAACCTATAAAAAAGGATATACAGTACAAATTCCTACCTTACATGCCTTAAATGCACTGACATTTTAATTAAAGATCTATATATAGTAGCGATTTTGGGATTTAGGGGATGATTTTAAAGGGAATATACATATTTTCAATAGTGCTCCTTAGG
Source organism: Lumnitzera littorea (assembly GCA_024138015.1). NCBI lineage: Eukaryota > Viridiplantae > Streptophyta > Magnoliopsida > Myrtales > Combretaceae > Lumnitzera > Lumnitzera littorea. The sequence continues at coordinate 104,350,094 of JAMXBB010000003.1, forward strand.
TAAAGTTACAACAATGAAGAGATATCTAATTATCCATGCTAGCTTCAAAGGCAAGGTTCATTTTGTTATAATTTGTAATAAGATATTTTTTATGTATTTATGGATATTATTTATAAAAGGTAAGTATTTATTATATATAAATATAATTTTTTGCTGGTTTATATTTTATAATAAATTTCTATATATAATTAGAGTATGTATAAAATTATAATAAAGGTATATTATCAATGAAATTCTATTACATTGTATTATTTAAAAGTTGTCCTTAGTTGGATAAATATCTAAAAGGGACGTAAATATTTATACCAACACATTATATAATTAAAGTCATTCTTATTGAATCGAGAGAAAGATATTCGAATTATACAAGTAGGTGCCCAAAGTTAAGTAAATATACTGGACACGACCTGTTAATAGAGAACGCCACATGTTTAATATTAATGATCCCTCCTTTATATGAATGAGCGTAAATAATCCTTCGACTTAAGAACTTTATATATATTATATATGAAATGTTGTGCTTTAATACCGTTAAATGCAATCTTTATTTAGATTGTAAATAATACAATTATTAGATATGTTATGAAATATAAAGAGAATAGTGATGAGTCAAGATAAAATTCATCTCTCTTTTGGATTAAGGAGTCGACATCTAGGGCCACTTGGTTAAAATAATAGTGACTTGTAAGCCCGTGACTATAATAAATATTATTGAGTCTGTTTTATCTTGGAAATCAAGTAAAATGATTAAATGTTGATGACATAACATGCAATGGTTGAATCAGGATATCATTTAATAAAGAGATTTAATTATACAATAATAGGTTTATAGTAGTTTTTCATTCATACTTTTTTTATTATGTTGGATGACCAATAACTATTGCTAGACGGTTATCTTAGTTTATGTTTATGTAGACATTACCTTCATGTATAAAAACCTAAAGGGTTACACATTATGGCATGATTAATGGTAATAAAGTTTTAACAAAATATTTATTTTGGAGCTAGAATATATTGATTCGAAATAATAAATTAGAAGTAATTTATTTTATCACATAATATATATTTACAGTTAAGTACCTTTTAAAGGTTTTGTATTTTATTATTGCCTTTTCATGTAAAAGTAGATGGAATTTATTAATTCTAGATTTAATTATTATTAAAATATTTATGGCAATCGAAAGGATATGGAATTTATTAATTCCATATTCAATTGCAATTGAAAAATTCATGGCAATTAAAAGTTTGTTTGCCATTAATTCTATGTTTAATTGTTATACAATTGAAAGGTTGTAGTAATTGAAATGGTCATGGAATAAAAGGTCTTTTTCGTTAATTTTTAATTAATGTTTAAAAGAGACAAGGGTAGGAAAAAGAGTTGAATAATGATTTTCCTTCTAGAGAAACAACTAAAGAAGAGAGAGAAAAGATATAACATTTTGCTTCCTAGTTTTTTCAATTCTAATTCTAGTTATCTAGTAATATAAATTATTATAATTTGTTTTTGTTAACGTGTATGTGGATACCACTAGAGGAACTATATTTGGAGTCCCTACGGTAAGCACATTTTGAAACACAAAAATGAATTCAGATTTCAATTGAACTCCATCCTTAGGAGGAAACAATATTTCTTATCAAGGAAAAGATAATTTTATAATTTTTTATTAACATATATATATTTTATTGCAAGTCACACAAGAACTTTATGATAGGTTTTATAGTATTTTTTTATTTTCGCTACATTTTTTCTAATCTATAAAACCTAACAATAGTATCAAAGCAACTTACATAATATGTAAAACATATGTTGGTATAGGCCTAGATTTGATTCATAGATTAATTGTTATGATCTTAATAGATTAATTTGTTCATATTTACATTATGGATTTGATATGAAATATGGGATCTTTTGCTTTCAGATCGAAAACATCTATATCTTTTATAAGTGTAAACTGTTATTTGATATCGATAGTATTTTTCGATCTATGGGCTAAGAAATTCTATAAATAATTTTTTTTATGAGAATTTAGTCATAGTAATCCCAAGTGTGTATATATGGATTATAATAATTATTCTAAACCAATTGGTTAATATGGTTTATATTATCATGGGTTTAGGCATGAATGTTATCATGTGAATATTTATGGATTTATAAAACAAGGCATGTATGTCCTTTGGATGGGTTGAGTTTAAAAATATATATAATTTCATTTTTTTTGCCTGCACACCCATAAATAAAATTTAAATTGAGTGTTTGTAGGTCTGCGAACCTAAATTTAAATTCCATTTATATTCTGTTTTCTATATTTTTTAGAAAATTAGTTTTAGTACTAGAAATGAAAGATTTGAGTTCCATATTTACTCGAGACACAATAAGAAGTCTAGAAGGTTAAAGGGAAGCTACATCCGAGTTAATGGATTTTGATCTCATGACTTTCTAGTGTAGACATAGCCTCGACCCATTTTTTAGTTGGCCCATGATCATTGCATTATTGTTTTATTATAATTATTTTATTTATTTTATGTATGTAAGTATTGTTAATGATCAACAATGGTATACATGATTTGTAAGACATTATGAAATCCCCTAAATATATTAAGTCAAGGTTCAATAATGTTGCCCTCCAATTATAAATTATAAAATAGTTAGGATTTCATATGAGTCAGTACAGCTCAATTGTAGGCTTACATTAAATAACTATAATTCTTATAATTTATTACTGGATTGACTTAAATTGAATTGTTGATTTGTTAGTTTAACTACAGTTAACGATTTAATGGGTAAGTATTGTGTTTTAAAGTTATACTTTAAAAGAGTAGCTTAAGAGAAAATCCAAAAGTTGTATAGTTTTATGATTGGTGAATTTATTAAAGCTTATCTAAAATAATGTAATATGTAGGTACAATTAACTGTGTGCATATTAATTTTATTTAGGATTTTGGATCTACTAAAAAACCTTCCAATGGAGTTTTTGAATCTAATAGAGGGGACTATTAGATTTGAGTAAAATAGTGAGAAATAATTTAAAAGTCCTTTTATAAAATAAATTTATAAAAACTAAACTTTGCATCTTTTTTATATATTTAAAATGACAAATAGTAACAATAACATTTTGCTGCAATCTATTCTTGATAAAGACAATATCCTCATAGGACCGAATTTCCTTAATTAATTGAGGAAATTGAAAATTATCCTTAGGCATGAAAGGAAATTATATGTCGTAGAAGAGGAAGAAATTAAAGAGCTGGGTGAGAATGCCACCATAGAAGAATATGAGCAATATCAAAATATCTGGAGAACTCTATTGATGGCCACTGTCTCATGTTATTTGCAATGTCATATAAATTACAGAAGTAGCATGGAAATATGTCTACAAGAGAGATATATGCTCACTTACAGGAGCTATTCCAGAAAAGTGCTAGGGCCAAATGATACAATATATCTCAAGCCTTATTTAATTGTAAGATAGCTGAAGGGAGCCAAATTAGGCCTTATGTACTCAAGATGATATGATACATAGAGAAGCTTGAGAACTTGGGCTCTAAGTTAGATGAAAACTTAGCCATCGATCTAATATTGGCTTATTTACTAGATTCCTTTTCCTAATTTGTCATGAACTATTACATGAATGGAATGGAGAGGTCTTTGACAGATTTGCTTGCTACGTCGAGAACAGTTGAAAATGACTTAAAGTCCAAGTCAAAGATGCTTCGTGAGGTTCTTTTTATTGATAAGTTAAAAAAGAGAAAGGTTAATGGAACTAACAATTCTAAGGGTAAGTAAGTAAAGAAAAGTGAGAAATCCAAACTCAAGAAGGGGCAACAAAAGCCCAATTTTGATGAGAAGGAAGCAATATGTTTCCATTATGGTAAGAAGGGTTATTAGAAGAGGAATTGTATTCAATTTAAGAAAAAGATATCAAGTAAGAATAACACCTCAGGTATCTTTATGATGGAATATAATCTTTTTGTTTTTTCTACATAGGTCATAGATACAGGATATGGTTTTCACATTTGGGTTGACTTATAGGTCTAAGTAACAGCAAGAAATCATCTAAGGGAGAAATAGACTTACGAGTAACTTTAGCTATAGGAACCTATATCATTTCTCTACCTAATGAACTTATATTATAATTAGAGAATTGTTATTATGTTTATAGTTTTACCAAAAACATAATTTCAGTATCATGTTTAGATACCAAAGGATTTGTTTTTTAGTTTAAAAATAGAAGTTGTTCATTTTATATGAATGGAACGTTTTATGGTGATGGAGTATTAGTTAACGGTCTTTATATTCTTAATACTAGTGAATCTGTTTATTTCATTAAGACTAAGAAATAGAAAAATGCATGATTCAAATTTAACTTACCTATGGTAGTATAGACTTGGCTATGTAAACGAGAAGTGCTTAGCTAAACTTCATTCTGAAGAGTATTTGAATTCATTTGATTTTGAATCCATAGATACTTATAAAGCATGTTTATAAGGTAAAATGGCTAAGAAATATTTTACTAAGAAAGTTAAAAGGGCAAAAGAGTTATTAGAACTCGTACACAGTAATGTGTATGGGCCATTATCAACTCAAGCAAGAGGTGAATTTTCTTACTTTATGACTTTTACTGATGATTTAAGTAGGTATGGATGTATCTACTCGATGAGGCATAAGTTAGCAACTTTTGAGAAATTCAAAGAATTTAAAAGTGAAGTAGAAAATTAACTTGGCGAGTAGATAAAAACACTTTATAGTGATAGAGGTGGAGAATATCTTAATCAAGAATTCATTGACTACCTAAAAGAGAATGGAATAATTTCACAATTTACACCTCTTAGAACACCAGAATGGAATGATGTTTCGGAAGGGAGGAACTGCATTGTAATGGACATGGTTAAGTCAATTATAAGTTATGCGAATCTTCCTTTAACCTTTAGGGGTTATGCCTTAGAAACAACAATATATACATTAAATTGTGTTTCAACTAAGGCAGTAGATAAAATACTATATGAGTTATGGTTTAAGAGGAAACCCAATTTATCTTATTTTAAAGTTTGGTGATATGATGCTTACGTAAATAGTGGATTCTCTAATAAGCTTGCAACAAAGTCTATCAAATGTACATTTATAGGATATCCTAAAGAAACTAAGGATACTACTTTTATCTTCTAAGTGAGCACAAAGTGTTTGTTGCTTGATATGCTACATTCTTAGAGAAGGAGTTTATCTCTAAAGAAAGTAGTGGGAACAAAGTACTATATGCTTCGACAATTGAGTCCATAATGTATGCCATGATATGTACGTAGCCAAACATCACTTATGTTGTGAGCATAACAAGTAGATACTGGGCCGACTCAGGTGAGGGTCACTAGGTTGCTGTTAAGACCATTCTCAAGTATCTGAGAAGAACAAGAGATGTGTTATTGGTTTATGGAGGAGATGCAGAACTAGCTGAAAGAGGATATATTGACATTAGTTTCCAAATAGATCAAGATGATTTGAATCACAGCAAGGTTATGTGTTTTGCTTAAACCATGGAGCTGTTTGTTATAGGAGTTCCAAACAAGAGACAATGGCAGATGTTATAGCAGAGTTCGAGTACATAGTGGCTTTTGAAGTAGCTAAAGAAGCCATATGGATCAAAAACTTTATCTCGAAGTTAAAAGTGGTTCCAAGTATTGTAGATCCTGTTACATTATATTGTGATAACAATGTAGCTGTAGCTTAAGTTAAGGAACCAAGGTTTCACCAGAGGTTTAAACATGTACTTTGAAAGTTTCACATCCTTAAAGAGATAGTTCGAAGGGGTGATGTGTTGGTTTGTAGAGTAGCAACAGATGAGAATGTTGCTAATCTACTTACACTTACAAAGGCCTTACTTCACTAGAAACATGAGACCCATGTGAGGAGCTTAGGACTTAGAGTTTAGAGTGCTTGGCAATAATGCAAGTGGGAGTATTATAATTTATGCACAATTTACCAAGATATTTTTTATGTATTTATGGATATTATTTATCAAAAGCAAGTATTTATTGTATTTATATACTTTTCTACTAGTATATATTTTAGAATAAAGTCATATAGATAATTAGAGTATGTATGGAATTATAATAAATGTGTATTATCAATGAGATTCTATTACATTATATTATCTAAAAGTTATCCTTAGTTGGATAAATATCTGAACGGGACATAAATATTTAGACCATTTGTATAATTAAGATCATTTTCATTGGATCAAGAGAAAGATATTCGAGTTATACAAATGGATGCCCAAAGTTAAGTGGGTACACTGGACATAACCTGCTAATAGAGGACACTGCATATTTAATATTATTGATCCTTCCTCTATATGAACGAGCATAAATAATCCTTAGACTTAAAACCTTCATATATCCTATATATGGAATACTATACTTTAATGCTGTTAAACACGATCTTTATTTGGATTGTAAATAATATGGTTATTGGATATGACATGAAATATAGAAAGGATAGTGATGAGTCAAGATAGAATTCATTATTCTTTTGGATTAGAGAGTCAATATCCAAGGCCACTTGATTAAGATAATAGTGACTTGTAAGCCTATGACTACGTCAAATATTATTGAGTTTATTTTATCTTAGAAATTAAGTAAAGTGATTAAATGATGATGACATAACATGCAATAGTTTTATTAGGATATCATTTGATGAAAAGATTTAATTACGCAATAATCAGTTTATAATGGTTTCTCATTCACACTTTTTTTATTACGTTGGATGACTAATAACTGTTGATAGACAGTTACCTTGGTTTATGTTTATATAGACATTACTTTCATGTATAGAAATCTAAAGGATCGCACACTATAGTACAATTAATGGGAACAAAGTGTTGACAATAAATTTTAATGGATGCTAAAATTTGTCGATATTTATTTTGGAGCTAAAATATATTGATCCAAAATAATAAATTGGAAGCAATTTATTTTATTGCATAATATATATTTGCGGTTAAGTACCTTTTAAATGTTTTATATTTTATCATTGGCTTTTCGTGTAAAAGTAGATAGAATTTATTAATTTTATGTTTAATTGCTATTGAAATGTTCACGGTAATTGAAAGGATATGTAATTGATTAATTCCATATTCAATTGCAATTAAAAAATCATGGCAATTAATTCCATGTTTAATTGTAGAAAGGTTGTGGCAATTGAAAAATTTATGGAATGAAAGGTCTCTTTCATTAATTTTTAGTTAATGTTTAAAAGAAACAAGAGTAGGAGAAAAAGTTGAATAATGATTTTTTTTTAGAGAAACACCTCAAGAAATGATAAGAGAAAAGAGATATAACATTTGGCTTCCTAATTTTTCTAGTTCTAATCCTAGTTATCTAGTAATATAAAGAATTAGAATTTGTTCTTATTAACATGTGTGTGGATAACATTAAAGGGACTACATTTGCAGTCTTCATAGTGAGCACATTTTGAAACATAAATCGAATTCAGATTTCAATTGAACTCTATCCCTAGGAGGAGACTGTACTTCTTATCAGGGAAAAAGTAGTTTTATAATTTTTTATTAACATATATATTTTATTGAAAGTCACACATGGATTCGGTGATAGGTTTTATAGTATTTTTTTTTTTTATTTTTGCTACATCCTTTCTAATTTATAAAACCTAACACATCGTATTTGTCTAAGGAAGAATAGATGCAAAGGTACAAATAGAAGATTTTCGTAAAATTCTCCGTAAGCTTGGAGAATCGACTAAGGGGTTATGAAGAGCTAAAATAATAATTTTAGTATTTAGAGATGAATGTGAACATGCTTGATAGTAATGTAACACATAAGAAAATGCTCCTACATTCAAGCTTACTAAAAGGACTGTTTTTCTATATATCACATTTTCAATGGAGAGGATTACTAAAAATAGGTCGTTTATCAATAAAAGTATTACAACAAGAGAGAGCTAGAAAGAGGAAATTTTTTCCCTGGACCTCATTGATGGCCGAAAGAAATTCCTTTTTATCTATTTATTTTTATACCTACTTTTTTTTTAAATATGTAATATAATTTTATAAGGTTTTTAATTTAATTTACTATCTAACATCTAGCCTATCACTTCTTAACGGATATGAGAAAAGAAGGAAAAGATTAATGAAGAGGCAAACCTAAGAATGACGGAAAAAATGAAGGATAATATTGTTCTTGCAAAGGACAAAGTAAAAGACATTTTTATAGAATAATACAAGATAATATTTAAATCTCATAGAGCTTAAATTTGAGCTTTTCGAAGAGTCCTAATATGTGGTATGATTACGGTTTTGGAATCTTTGGATTCTATATATCAAGAACTGTTAATCCCAATGTTGTCAAACCTGAATTACAGTATGATTACGGTTTTGAAATCTCCTCACTTAATGTTATATGGTCTTAGAATTGTTAATCCCAATGTTGTCAAACCTGAATTGAATGGTTAACTCGAGAATGAGGAGGGATAAAGAGTTAAGTAAGTCAACTAGGGTCAATAAAAATAGGATTAATATTACATTTGGTACTTTGACTTTGCTAACATTTTCAATTTATTATCCAAACTTATAAATGACCAATTTAGTACCTAACTTTTCTTTGTTGCTTTTGGTACCTAACTTAACTTTGTTAAACACTATTAGATTATGTAGACACAACATCCAATAATGTAGTGACATGTGTATTGAACTATTAAATAGATATAAAATGAAACCAAGTAGGCATCTAGCAAGATTTAATCAATAAGAAAATAGCCATGTAAGAAAAAAGAAGAACAAATAGAAAACTCTCTTTATTTTATGAAGAAAAGGAAATTTGTAAATTCGACATAACAAATAGGATGTTTTGATGTAAGATCCACATTTCATCAATCATCATAATCCCCATATAGCACTTAGAAACAAAATTTAACTAAGTCACGCTTAACAGAAAAACCCTTGTATTAAATTCTTTAACTTCTTGAGGCTTACTTCTCCTTTGCCTTTTGAATCTTCAATTCTTCACAATCTTTTGCTGTTCTATCAAAAAGACTCGAATAATCAACTCCTGTGTAGTACAACCAAATAGCACACCACCAAATGTACGGTTTATAGTCTTATAGTTCCTAGCTAACCTAGATTTCTTGTATTTAACAGGTCTTAGATGTGGAATTTCTTGAATTCTCTTTCTAGTAATAGGGCGCTTAGGTCCATTAGCTTTCTTCTTCATAGTCTGATATACCAATTTTCTTCTATCGGTTTTGACCATATGGTGCTAGTTTGATTTGGTGGCATAGCTGTGTCATGTATGGTAATTTGAGAAAAAAGAGTAAAACCTTAATTTGAGAGGAAGTACAAAGGAAGGGAAGATAAGAGAGAGAAAGATAGAAAGAGAATGGGGATAGTACACGGGATGCCTGAATACCCTCTTAGCTAGTCAATTAAGATTTCGCTACAGCATGGTCTCTTTTGGGGAAAAGTTATGGTTTTGCTATCTTCTCTTGTAAGATTTGACTTTTAAGGTTTCAATGGTTTCTCTCTCCATTGGGTTTTTTCTGTTGAAAAATATTCGAGTAAACTTACGATTAATTGGTTATGTTTTATTCACACACATTTTTTTTTTCTTATTTTGCATGCCTTTTATATATATTTTTTTCTTTTATATTCCACATGGATGTCTAAATGGCTACTAAAGTGTTATTTTACATTTTATGACACATGTCAAGCATGTATTAGTTGAAGAGTTCACATAATCTAATGGTGTTTAATAGAGTTATGCTAGATATCATAAACGATAACAAAAGTGCAATTAGGCATTAAATTAACCATTAAAAATTTTAGGTAGCAAATTAAAAAATTTGTTTAAATTGGGGTATTATTTATGACATTAACCAATAAAAATGTTACAATATAATTCGGTTTTATTTATTAAACAATAAAAATTGCCTATATCCTTGAAAATTGAAAGTTGGGAGCTTTTTACAATTTATTTTATTTTTTTCTAATCTACATTTATTTTTTTTTGGTAAATTGGTATATTTTCAAGAAAATATAAGAGAAAATAATATATTTTAATTTGAAAAAATTTGATGGGTTATTATAAGAATTGAGTTGGACCGGTTGGATCAATTAGGCAAATTGGGATTACTATTAATATGGTTTGAAGGGTGATTTAGATCGGTTTTACGAGGGATCAGATCAAATCGAATTGGATTAGGTAGGTTAACCTGACTTTGATGATACTGGTTAATCCAATTTGGTAGTAAATTTGGTTTCAACGGTAAAATATGGTTTATACATTGGATGAAGGTTTACATTTATCAATTGCATGTTAATTGATATGCTTTTTGTATTTTATATTTGTTAGATCCATATGTGGTATGGCATTGTGTGCATATAGTATCTTTATATTGGATTTCATAACTCACCCATTAAGGATTTACATTTCAAGTACAAATAAAAAAGGTAGCTTAGAAATTGATCAATTTCGAAGTGGGATTATGATGGTCCAAGCGAGCTTAGAGAAGTAGCTAGCTTAGATAGAATTAGAAACTATAGAGTAATAATAAAATTCATATTCTAGAAGTTTCTTAGAATTTGAAATATTTAGATTTTCTCTTTATATAATTAGTCATAATTATTGAGCTTTATATATAATGGCATACTTAAGAGATTATAAAAACTTATGAAATTAAAGTTTATTTGTGACATTTAATTAGTGTTTGACCCTTGCATGTTCTTTTTACAATAGAGTGGTCATACCTTGATCTATAGGTGTGACACATAAGGTGCCTCAAAACCTACAAATATTATAGGATATAGGTTTTAGGGTGATTCCATCATATTACATACTAAGTTCCAATTCTAAATTTCTTGCACTTGTACCTACAAATCGATAATATGTAGTAGGAACTAAGAATCCTTACCTTAGTACCTTATAAATCAATAATGGTGGTTTTAGGATTTAGAGATAATTTTATAAGGTATACGAATATTTTCAAAGTTGTGAGTAGCTGAAGTAATAACTTAAGTATTTAGGGATTTATGTGCACATGATAGTTAGTTTTGTGTATTATTGGGACTAACTATCTTAACAATTCCCTTTATTTAAAGTGTGACACTTAAGAAAGTGGTCCCTTATTGAAGCCTATATACATGGTTGTCAAAACCACAATTCTACCAATACGATTATACAAATTTACGATTTTAGGAAGTTTTTTCAATTTAACTCGGCTATAAAATTGTTTTTCTAAAGCTTTAGTAGAATCATGAGTCTAAACGTTAAACTTTGTAAGAATTTATGTTTTTAATCATCATTTATATGATTTGAATAGACTTAAAAAGAAAAAAAAAATTCAGCTAAACCTTTTTAAGTCTATTAAACATTAGAGCACTACATCATCTTTCTTATCTTGTTTCATTTTTTTTTTCTTTTTTCTCTACCTTTTCGAATCTCTTGTTTAATGTTCATAACTTCCATTCAGGTTTTAACTTTAATAGTAAAGATTATAAGGAAATTTATTTACTTAAGTTTATATTTGTATTAATTTAAAATGAGTTGAAAAGTTTGATTATCTTCAATTCATCTCTTTTTTTTTTTCAAACAAAATAATGGAAAAAAAATAATTTAGGTTCAACTTTATTTGTCTTTCTTTTATTCATGTTAAATCATGTATTAATAATTATTGCAAATATATCTATAATGTTTAAAAATTATTTTACATAAATTATAAAGACTTTCATTTTTTCATGTTGATTTTATAGACTCTTTGGCTATTTTAGATAAAATTGCAAATGTTTCCATATATCCCATTTTAAATGGAGAAAATTGCTGAAAATAGATTATTTATCAATGAAAGTACTTATCGATAGGTTAAAAGAGGAAAATTTCTAGAGTAACCTTATTGACGGCTGAAATGAATTCTTCTTTTGTGTATTTAAGATGCTTGCTTTTTGTAAAACATGTAATAAATATTATAGGGCTATTTTTTTTTTTTATTTAATTTGCTCGCTATCATAAGCGGGCACCAGAATAACAAAAAGAATGAGGCCCAATACTGTTCGTGCAAAGGACAAATTTTATTATAGAAGACATGTAAAACAGAGTTCAAAGCTGAGGTTTTCGAGTAGTCCCACATATGCGGCCCAGGGGCCGGGAGATATTCTTTACTTTATAACACAGAGTGCATCCCGTACGGAACAGAGTGCTCTATTGTTTTTGTTTTTGTGTTTTGAGTTTTTTTTTTTTTTTTCCTTGGAAGAATTTCCAAGATTTATAATGTGATTTTATTTAAGAAAAATGCTAATAAATACTCCGGGAAAATTATTGTAGTTCACAAGAAAATTTTTATTTTTTGATATATTTATTTCTTATAAAGTAATGAACTTTAAAAAGATGAAAAGTTTTTAACTTGTTGATTAAATTTTCTGGTATGACCGTTAAATAACTTCATTTTATGCACACGGAACTGCCAAAGGAAATTTTGTCTCCTTAAAATATATTATCTAAGCTCATGTTTTTACTTTATATTATGGCCAAAGGACACCGAATCGGCACACCAACCGGGCAAGTTTGGAAATTTTGTCCATGATTAGCCATATCGCCTACATGTATAATTTCAAGTAAAAATTTAAAATTAGAATATGAAAGCGATGGAATAAAAGTAATAAAGTTAGCAAATAATTCTCAATTAAAGTTCGTGTTTCATTTAAATACACCAATATTTTAATGAAACAAGAAAAAAATTAAACATCTTTAAAATTATTTTTCCTTTGTTGATTAAAAAAAAAAAAATCCATTTTAATGATTATTGCAATATAATGATCTATTATATGTTAAGGTTCTATTATCGATTAGAGAAGCTGTTATATCTAATGATATAAGTACTGATATTTTAATGAAATGGATGAATTATATACAAATGCTTATCTCTCAAAGTTATATTATGTATAATAGATGATGCAAAAAAAAGTGCATTGGATTGCTATCTTTTTGGAACAACTATAATGCATATTACGGTTTGGAGATGGAAAGAAATTCGAGCATGGTTTACCCCTGTTGGAAAATCATTGAATTGCTTTGACTGTTGGATCACTACTTGAGTTTATAAATATATGCATTGATATTGATATTGATATTTAAGGCCTTACTCTTGCTTTAAAGGTAATTTGGGTAATATGAAAAGAACACTAAAATGACTTTTGTGGTCTAATATTAGAAGATAAAAACGTATAAATAATATGACACTATATACTCGAAAGCAACCAGCATTGCTCGCGTGAGACTCCTGGGCCCTGAAAATTAGATGAACAAAAAGCCTTAAAAGCTCAAGAAAGTGACAGAACCTTAGACCATGAATCTAGTATTAAAACATCTATTTATGAAATAAAGTAAAAATGAAATTCACTTTTGGGTTTCTAGGTTCATATACATTAAATTTACATTTTATCTATACACGTGTAGATACAGAAAATATTCATTTTCGGATTTAACTCACCTGAATGACACGTAGGCTCTGTTTAATGGAACCCATGATTATTCACATAAAGCCTATACATTTTTAGGCCTGTGATTATGCACAAACGTAAATTAATAATATTATTAGATTGCAAAAACAATATTAACCTATTAATTCAAAAGAATCATTACAATCTTGATATATACTCGGGATAACCACTGTGGCCAGATTTTCACAAATAATTACTTACGAACTTTTCTCGGTCTGCTAAAATATAGGCCTTATGGCATAACATTCTGGAATTCCGAAGTCTTCGTAACATCCGGCATAAAAAGTTGAAGTCAGGTTTCCATTAACTTCAATTCGTTCAACGGAACACATCTATTGAATTTTTCGGTGACCTTTTCCATTTAAAGAAATTTCCTGAAATTGGTAAAATATTGATTTTAATGACCAAACAAAAAAATCATGATCATCTCTACCCAAAATATTGAAATGGTCATTCAATTGTGATGACTATATTCCAAAATGTCCATAGCTTCACTTCTACGAAAAAAATTTGGAATCTGAGTTCAGAAGAATTTCAAAATCACTGTGTATAAGCTTTGATTCCGCAAAAGAATAGTTGTATTTTAAAATAAGTCCATAAATTAAAACAATTACTCCATGAATTGATTCTAGACTAATAAGAAAATATACACATGTATACGTAGAAGTTTTGGAAATAAGAGAAAACACAGCCAAAACTAAAATCTTTCTACAAAACTTATTCCTAAATTCATATATAACTTGAAAAGTAAAATAAATAATAAAATCCATAAGATTTATAAGAAAATTTATCATTTTTATTACAAAATTTCTTTTGCTTTTTGAGGATAAAGTTTAAACGCTATTTTAAAAATTCTTTTCTCTTGCAATATTTTATTCGTTACAAGGATTTTAAGTGCAGTTTTACTAGCGGTATCCATACCCATGATAGCAGAAAATATTTAATCCTTGTAGGTTACTTGGATTAGAAAATGATTCTATGGGGAACATAATATGCGAATATGGAAGCTTCTCTTTCGCATACTTTTCTCTCGTATACTATTTTCTGGAACGAAAGCCCGCTATTCCTTTTCTTTGTCATGTTAGAAATAGGATCGAATTGGTACGCTTTGATTTTGATCGGGATATGGACCAGTTTTGAATTATAAATTGGCTTGGATGAACCTTGAATTAACACGGCTAAAAAATGAGCGGGTCGAACTATCGAACTTTAAAGTTTCAAGTAATTCAAGAGGATAGAATTGCTTGGCTAGAGGATAGAATTGCTTGGCTTGACGGGTCACGAACTACTGGGTTAACCCGCCATTAAAATGGTGGATTGGTTCGATGGATTCATTTTTTTAAAAAGAAAAAAAAATGAGAGATTACTAAATTGAAAAAAATAATTTGATAATATCTAATAAGTTATTATATATTAAAATTACTTTATTTATAACGGTAAAGGATAATTTAAAAAAAAAATAATATTATCAAATTAATGATAGATGACTAATTATAAGTTAACTATGTATTAAGGATAGATAGAAAATTCAATTTTAGTTAATATAAGTAATTTTTGTTAAAATTATCAAATGTTAAGAATTTGAATATAAGAAAAAAATAAAATTTGAGGAAAAAAATAAAAAAATTTGAAATTGCATTAAATCGAAAATTAATAAAAAAATTAAAAAATATTAATTATTAGTAAACTTAAAAAAAAAAAAGATAAACGAGATCACATTGTTAAAATTTATTCATATATTAAAAAAATTAATAAAAATTTAAATATTTAAAATTAAAAAGAAAAAAAAGATTTTAAACCTCTAATTCTAATGAATTGATTCAAAATTACCAGCTGATAAACCGATCATGATTTATCGTATATAAACTAATCCAACCCGGTATATAAACTAATCCGACCCGGTGCCCACCACTAGCTCTGCAGACGTAAATATGTCTTCACGTTGCCGTTTTCTTAAATCGTATCGAAGGACGTTAATTTTGTCCTCATCCATTTCCTTCATATAATAAGACCTTTAGTTCTTTTTCTTTTAGGAACGAACGTTCATTTTAATTAATGTCTTTCAGTTGGCAAAGCAAGAAGTACAACCGCGAGGATACAGATGATTCCGATTCCTTGAATCCTGTTAATCAATTCAATTGCACGTGCTCTCTGTAAACCACAAGGCTTCAAATTGCTTCCATTTAATATAAAATCATCATTTCATCATTTTGAAATGAATAAATTAGTTCTAATTCCAGAATAATTATTGATAAGAAATCTCAAGGTAATTATCTTGTTCTTGTTAACTGTATTATTGTATGTCATGCTCTAAGTTTTTATACAAAAAGACAGTATCTATCTAGACATAAGCTAAAATAATTATCTATTAACAGTTATTAGTTACCTGATATATCTCATAATTAAATCTTTTCATCAAAATATATCTTGATTAAACTATTGTAGGTAATGCCATTAATGTTCAATCATTTAACTTAATTTTTAAGATAAACCAGACTCAATAAAACTTGTTATGACTACAAAAAAACAATTTAGTAGATAATACACACCATGTATTATATATATCTTATATATAAATATTAATAAAATATTGATATATATATGATGTGTGCTAATCACTAGGGGTAATTGATTTAGAAATTATCCTATCTACTATTATTCATATGAATCTAAGGGCTTTTGAGTTATTAGTATCCCTCTAAGTAGACTCAATATCAAATAGAATACTAAATTTTATCTTAACTCATCACTATCATTATTATATTTTATGTAGTACTCAATATATGTACTATTCATAATATAAATTAAGAATACAGTTAACAATATCAAAACGTGACACTCTTTATATAAAATATATGAATGTATCAAGTTTAGGGATTATTTATATTCATTCATATAAAAAAAGAACCAATCACATTTATGTCTAGATGTCAAGAAATGAGTTAAATTAAGACATAGTAGTTAGTTTAGATTCTACTATAATTTTAGATATATTGATTAGAAGGAAAAGAAAGTTCTATTCTTACAAAGAAATTTCATATTTGTTTATCAAGAGATCATTATTGTTTCTTTTATTAAGTCCAAAAAAGAGATTGTAAGGTTTTCTTTGATCAAGTCTTAATAAAAAGATCCATAGACTTTTTCTTATTAAGAACAAAAATTTATTCTTATTTAATCTTGTAATAAATTTTGTATAGTATTGTGGCATTTTTAAAAGAGAAAGATGAGAAAATAATTTTTAACATTTTTTAAAAGAAATATTTTTATATAGCGGTATGAAGTGTTTTTCTTTCAAAAAAAAAAAAAAAGTATATGTTCATTTTATCAAGAATTGAAATTAGTTAAGTTACTACCTACTGGAACTCACCCTTGGACTTGGAACATCTTGTATTAAAATGTTGTGTAATAATTGCTTTTTGTCAATTAATTATATGAGAAAATATTTATTTTATTCTATTTAGCTTACTTATTGTAACTTTGAGTAAATATTGGACATGATACAAGATAGAGGTGCTATGATTTTTACTTCTTTTATTTAAAAAAGGCTAATTTAAACAAAAAAGATTGATACTTCTTTTATTTAAAAGAATGCTATTTTTTTTTTCTACTATCCTTTTACAATTTGAGGGGGAAAAATTATTGATACTTCTTTTATTTATTAAGAGAAAAGAATGATAATATTTTGTTTATAATATTGAATATATTATTTAAACTAACTCAAGCTTAGTACTAAAATAACTTATATGCAATAGTTCTCAATTGAGACTAAACATTTACAATAATATTTATTCACTTATTATTATAAAATTAAAAACAACTAGCAATAAGAAAAAAAAAAAAGAAGCAAGGAGATGGCTTCTTGTGGTAAGCATAAAATCATTTATTCTTTATATTAAGAGAATATTTATATTAAAATGTAGTTACATTACTAATTAAAATATTGGACAAAAAACATATTAAAAGATCTTATAACACATTATTTTTTGTAATGTACAATATGTAGGGAAGAAAGCTTAAATTTGTATGAATGAAAAGATCACAATGAAATTCAATACTTCCTCATGTTAGCTTGCTTTCCTGTGTTAAGTTGCAAAAGTGGATGGAAATTATGCTTAGTGACAAGAATTTGTGCGAGGAGACATAATTGGCAAAAAACAAACTACATGGTCAATGTTAGGGCGAAGAAAAAAAAAAAAAACTGTAGGACGTAGATTGAACTGTGAATCATTAATTAAACTATAAACCAAATCGATTCGAAAAATTGATTTTTTTTTTTTTTGTAAAATATTTGGTTTGCAGTTTGGTTCAAGAAAGTGAATGAATTAATTCATTTTGAATTGAACCGAATTAGTAAGTTAAATTAAAAAAATTCATACAATTTTTTTGTATTTTTTTAATTTTTTTTTCATCAATTTTTTAAATATCTTATTCTTTTTTTGTCTTATTTCTAAGTCAATTATTAAGATTAAGTTGAGTGAATTCTATTTAAAATTTCACATTTAGAAATTTTTTTTAAATTGTCTTTTTTTTTATATGTTTTCTAATAAAAATTTGACCTTGGTGCTTTTTACATGTCTTTAATCTCTTTTTTTGTTTTTAATATCTTTTTTATCTTCTTTATATCGCTTTTAGATGAGTAGCTCTATTTCTCCCTTCTTTTTGTTGTTTATCGAAACAGAGTCTCTTATCTTTGTCTAATCAAGTTGGATTTATTAAGATCTTACGTAACATCTTGCTAAGTATTATTATATATGATAAATATATGATAAATTAATTAAAAATATATGAAAGTTTAAAAGGAAAAAAAAAATGTTTAGTAAAAATATATGAATTGAGGATTGATCGAATTGAATTGGTTTTAATTAGGTTTGAAAAATTTACGAACTGAATTGTTACAACCTATAATAAGAGAGTATCAAAGAAACTACTTTAGTTACAAAATTTCACTTAGTAGTTATAGATTTACTAATAGATCTGTAGAAATTCAACAAAAAGTAATAGATTATAATAGAAATAATGAAACCAATAAAACTATAAATAGAAGTAATAGAAAGAGGGAAAAACATATTGAACCCTTTGAGAAATCACTTCTTCTCTTTCCTAATTTTTTTTGAAGTATAGTGAGAGTACTTTGTAAGTAAAGAACATATCAAGTTAGAATCTTGCAAATATCAATTTAAATCTAAATAGGGGGTTACTAATCGATAGATAAACATGAGTGACTTGTGAAATTTAAGTTTTGTATGATACACTATAACAAATCCTAACAAAAAGAGGTTTTGATAGAAAAGAAGAGAGAGAGAGAGAGAGAGAGAGAGAGATTGGATTCTGTAGAAAGAAAGATAAATAATAAGGATGACAGATCATAAGTGGACATGGGCCTTAATATTAGTGTTCTCATCATGACGAACACAATATGAACACATATTCTTGATGACAATGTTGAGTCATTATAAGCTACTAGCAATCTTTATAGCAAGATGTTTAAGACAAATTTCACACTTTGATGCAACAACTTGAGAAATTACAGGCTCTTTGTTTGATAAAAATGATAAGAATCAAAGTAATCAAGAGGAAACTAAAATTGTTGAGAGTATTTTATCATTTTCAAATTAGGGAACCTCTTCTTTTGATGATTTCCTTAAGGGAATTAAATTGGAGGTGCCAAAATTCAATAGAGATGATCCAATTACATGGATTTTCAAAGCAAATCGTTTTTTTGATTTTCATCAAATTCCATATGAACAAAGACTTACCATAAACTCATTTGCAATGGAGGATTGTATCTTGCATTGGTATCACTGTATGTATAAGAATAAACAGTTGAGTTCTTGGCACAAGTTTATAGAAGCATTAGAAAGTAGATTTAGAGTTTAGAATTTGAGGTTATGTAGGGATTATTGCAAAACTTACTCAAATAAGGACAATTGAAAAATATCTATTACAATTCGAAGCTCTCTTGAATAAAGTTACTAAACTATTTGATAGTTTTATTATAAGTTGCTCTTTTTGGATTGAAAATGAATATTAGAAGGGATGTTTTGTTAGTAAGGCCTAAATCTTTAACACAATTAATGTTAATTGCTAAAATTCATGAAGCCAAACTTTTTGATTAATTTTCTTTTTGAAAATCATTCATTTCAAACACCAAACCAACATCATACATTTAGTTTTCTAAACCATAGTCCTCTTCACCTAATGTTCAAACTTTGTCAGTTACAATTACACCATTACAATCCTAACCTTCCTTTATACCTATGCCTAAACCATCATTACCAATCATGAAAATGACAAAGGAAGAACTTTAAGCAAGAAGAGATAGAGATCTATGCTAATAATTGTGATGAGAAGTATCATAAGGGATACAAATGTAAAGCTAAGTTTTTACTTCTAAGATGGTGATGAGGAAGTAGATGAAATGCATGACAATAATATGGATATGCTTGATCAAGAAGAGTGTGAAGCACAAGAATAATTTTCTATTAGTTATCATGCATTATATGGTGAATTAGTTCCTAAAAATTAAATTTAAAGGAATTTCGAACTAACAGAATGTTAATATATTGGCGAATTCTAAAAGTATGCACAATTTTGTGCAAAAGTGACTAGTTAAACATTTGGGACTACTAATGGAGCCTACTTTAAAATATAATGTCATGATTTGTAATGAATAGAAGATACCTTGTGAAGGCAAATGTGTAGATGTTTCTTTGATAATATAAGATTTTACCTAGGGGTGCATTTGGTGTTAGGAATACAATGATTGTAGTGGTTGGGTCTTATCACTATAAATTATACTAAATTGACTTTGCAATTTCGAAAACATAGGTGTTTAACTTCATAACATAGGGATAATGTACTTGAGAGTACTCAGATCGCACCTAATCAGCTTAAAAGAATGATGAAAATGGATGCCATTACTTCATGTTTCTAACTTAAGGCTTAGGTAGTGACATGCGAATAAGAGAATATCACCAGTAATATTGCTATTGAATAAGCATTAGGCAAATTTTCTCATATATTTGAGGTACCCTTATCATTGTCTCCTCTACGTAAAGTATAATATAAGATTCATCTCAAGGACAATAACCCAATTAATGTAAAACCATATAGATACTCACATTTTCAACAGTAAGAGATAGAATAACAAGTTACAGATAAGTTGAAGTAAGGAATTACTTAATACAACAATAGTCCTTTTTCATCACTAGTACTATTTGTGAAGAAAAAGGATGGTACTTGGCATTTCTGTGTGGAATACAAATTTGTCAATTAAACAACTATCAAAGATGGGTTTCTTATCCCCACTGTAGATGAATTAAAAGGTGCCTCTATATTTTCTAAATTAGATTTAAGGGTAGAATATCATCAGATTAGGATGCATTCTACTAATGTAGAAAAGATAGCATTTAGGACTCATGAAGGGCATTATGAATTCTTGATCACACCTTTTGGCCTAAATAATGCTTTAGCCACTTTTCGATCTATAATAAATCAGATGTTTCGCCCTTACTTACGAAAATTTGTGATTATGCTCTTTGATGATATTCTAGTCTATAGTACCTCATTAGAGTTGCATGTAAAACATTTGACTAAAGTACTTCAAGCACTTTTTGACAATATTATGTAATTGAAGAAAAGTAAATATGCTTTTGGTTAGAGTACTATAGAATATTCGGATCATGCAGTGACAGCAGGGGGTGTAAGTTTAGATCTTTTTAAGGAAAAAAAAAAGGGTTTAAGAATGGCAATTACTTCAAAATATTAAATAGTTGAGGACTTTCATAAGCTTATCTAGATATTATAAGTGATTTATCAAAGGATGTGCATTGATCAATGCACCCCTTATGGACATGTTGCGGAAAGACAAATTTTTGTGAACTGACCAAGCCAAAGAAGCTTTTAAGGGACTTAAACTGGCTTTAGTTGTGACACTAATATTGCCATTGCTAACTTTCTCTAAATAATTTGTTTTCAAGACAAATTCCTCATCTATAGGAATTAGAGCTATATAACTCCAAGACAATCATCTTATTGCTTATTTTAGTAAGAAAATTCCTTCTCATCTAACAAAAGATTCTACATATGTTAAAGAGTTGCATGCTATGGTTGAAAAGATCAAGAAATGGAGACAATACTTATCGGGCTCTCAATTTGTGGTACGTATTGATCATAAAAGTCTTAAGGAATTGTTAACCTAAGTAACTCAAATACCTGAGCATCATAAATATTTGGCTAAATTGCTTGGCTATGACTATATTATTGTTTATAAGTTAAGCCAAGACAATATGGTAGATGACTCTATCTAGACAACATGAAGCAATGTGTATGGCTTAGGCTTTACCATGCTTTCATTTGATAGAAGAGTTGTAGCAAGAATACCATTATTTACTTACTTTTAAAAAGTGGATTGAAGAAATGCAACAAGGTAAGCAATTGAAATGGGAGCTATCTTAGAAGAATGGTCTCTTATATTTTAAAGACAAGTAATTCTTGGTGCTTATTTCAAAGTTTATATCTAAGTTGTTATGTGAGTGCCATTTTGTGCCTGTAGCAAGCCATTTTGGGGTCTTTAAAACTTATAAGAGACTTGCTACCGAGTTTTATTGAGAAGGCATAAAAGGAGATGTTGAGGCCTTTACTCAAACTTGCAATATTTGCCAGCAGATCAAGTACTCTATTAGAAGTCTACCTAGTTTATTATCTCCATTACCAATAACTAGCTAAGTACGGGAAGATATTTCTTTGGATTTTGTGACTTCTTTACCTAAGTGATAAGGATATTTAGTTATCCTGGTGGTTGTTGATAGATTGTCAAAGTATTGCTATTTGGGTGCCTTAGAATCTCATTTCAATGCTTCTAAGGTTGCTTCTTTGTTTTTGAATATAGTTGTGAAGCTACATGGTTTCCCTAGATCAATACTATCTAGTAGAGATCCTATCTTTATTAGTCAATTTTAGAAGGAACTTTTCCATTTAAATGGCACCAAATTATCTTTGAGTACTACCTATCATCCTTAGTTAGAAGGGCAGACTAAAGTATTAAATAAGGTTATATAATAATATTTGAGGGGATATGTGATGGAACATGCACAAAAGTGGGGTCAAATTCCTATCATGGGCAGAATAAGCCTAAAATACTTTTTTTTTTTTTCATTTGAGTGCCTAAATTACTCCATTTAAAGTAGTTTATGGAAGGAAACCATCTACTATTCCAACTTATATTTGAGGAACTTTAAAAGTAGAAGCAGTAGAGCAAGATTTGTTGATAAGGTATGAAATTTTAAAAACATTAAGAGACAATTTGTTAAGAGCACAATAAAAAATGAACTATTATGCTGATCAACATAGATTACATGTTACTTTTGAGGTAGAAGACTTAGTATTTGTGAAACTTTAGCCCTATAAACAGACTTCAGTGACTTAGGGACATCACGAGCTTTCACAAAAGATTTATGGACCATTTGTAGTTAGTAAGAAAGTAGGGACCTATGCTTCTGAATTGGAGTTGCCTAGTATTACAAAGATCTACAATGTTTTCCATGTTTCTTTGTCAAAACAAGCTAAAGGCTCAACAATTCCTTGTTTGGCTATACCATCAAACATTATTAATAGTCATCTTATATTAGAGCCACTTTTTATACTAGGGTCTTGATAGATTGTAAGACAATGGACTATGGTGCCTCAAGTTTTGGTATAGTGGCATAGTTTACCACCTCAAGAAATATCAGGGGAAGATTTTGACGCTTTTCGACAGACCTATCTCACCTATGACCTTAAGGATAAGGTCCTTTATTTAAAGACCTAAGGAAAATTTTACAACCAATAATAAGAGAATATCAAAGAAGCCACATTAGTTATAAGATTTTACCCGGCAGTTATAAATTTATTAATAAATTTATAGAAATTCAATAGAAAGTAATAAATTGTAACATAAATAATGAGAGCAACAGAATTATAAGTAGAAGTAATAGAATTAGGAAAAAAGATGTTAAACCCTTTGAGAAATCACTTCTCTCTTTCTCTATTCCTTATGGAGTTTAGTGAGCTTAAAATCACCTATCCCAATTGAGAGTACCTTGCAAGAAAAGAACAAATAAGTTAGAATCTTGTGAATATCAATTTAAATTTGAATGGAAGATTACTAATTGAGAGATTAACACGAGTAACCTATGAGTTTTAGGGTTTATATGATATATTGTCAAAAAACCTTAACAAAGATAGGTTTCGATAGAAAAGAGGTGAAGAAGAGAGAGAGACATTAGCTTCTGTAGAAAGAAAGATAAACAATAAAGATAATAGATCATAAATGAGCTTGGGCCTTAACATGAATTGTATGGTTAGGTTTAATTAAAAGAAAAAAGAATGAACTATTATATTAGGTTTGATTCAATGAGGATGGATGAATTGTATCAAACTGAATTGCGCTCATTCTTAGTTAATTTATTCCATTTCTTAATTAGTATTGTTAAACTTGACTTATTCCATATTCCAAATTTTCTCTTTCAATATTAATTAGTATAAGAGGTGAGATAGAAATTCCATATCCATCATAAATGTTGTTGTCACTTATTTTATTTCAAAATTTTCCGATAACCAAACTTAAAGGCTCCTATATTTTCATCAAAAGATGCACACCATTGATGATGTCCATATTTAATTTATCACAATAAAATCCATATTCTATTTTAGGAATATGGGTGATCATGTTACGTGCTTACTATATGATGTATTATGTTGTTCATCATGAAGCTTCTACTAATGTTTTAACTTTTTTTTTTTCAATTTTTTGTTAATAGTGGATGTAGATGATGTCAAGTTAAAATATATATTTCTTTCTATTTGTGTTAATAATCCAGGAGAGTTTAAGCATACTTTTCTAAGAACTCCTTTTCTTAAGGTGTAAATACAAATACATACAATTATAGTTAAGATATTTATGCAAGATTATATTTTCATGTACAATTTATTATTATTTGTTCATTGCATCGCATCTTACCTATACACACATAGACATATATATATATATATATAATGTATGTGTGCATTGAGGATGTATTTGAAGTTGAAGCTCAATCTTGTTTAAATCTTTGGTTCTAATTGAGTTATTAGGATTGTTGTGGTCAGTGCAATTTGTTGTGTTCATATCATTAGCCATTACATAAAGGTAATTTTATAAGTTAGTATTGTTGACTGATACGTCGTGAGACTAGAGAAAATAACTACGCTCTAGCTTGTGTTTCAAGGAGTTTTACTACATCATAGCTCATTGCTTAGCATGTTTGAATTTTTCATAAATCTAATGATATGCAATGGACTTTCTCTTCTCTCCTTTATATGCTTTCCAAACCTAAAGGACGACCTCTTCTCTTATTATTTAGTCTTGCAGGGTTGAAAAGAAGGAAACCTCTTATTTTCCCGTTGTATGTATGCTGCTGATGGAAAAAATACAAAATGCGGGTATACAATGCATGTACAAATTTTAAGGTCCGACATTATATTAGTCAAGTTAATTAAGCAATTAAACAATAATTCAATACTGTATTAGATTATTATATACTAAAGTTAAGAAACACAAATCATCAATTAGAATTTTTACATCTGCAATCGTTGTACGTACACAAACAGTTAGTTATAAGTTCAAGCAATGTAACGACTTACAACCCTTTGTTAACATAAGAACTATTATGAAGTTGGCCACTTATTTAGTTTGTAGTTGCCTAATACTCTCCTAAAAGTTGTGTCAAAATCCTAGAAAAGTTTCATCATTAATTGTATTTTAGAGTTTAGTTATATTATGTAATTAGTAAACTTTTACTTATAATTGTTTTATGGATCCTATTATTTCACTATACACTTATAGGAGAGGCAATAATAAATATTTAGTAAAAGAAATCTTAACTTTTATAAAAGAGTATAATATATATATATATATATATATAAATCAAAATTTTGGAATGTAATTTTAAGATAGTTAATGTAAAAGAACTAAAATAAGATATTGTTATTATTGTATAACTCTTATAAACGGTAAAATAAGGTTATAGGAAAGCTTAAATTATATGACATTAGTAATGACTGTTATTTAAGAGTATTTATATATTATATGTTCAATATTTCAAGCCAAAATACCAAGAAAATTAGAAAATAATTTAAAAATTATCAAGGATGGGACTAAAATATCATATTAGATGTAAGAAAGCATGAGAAAAAAGTTTGGGGATTTTAGAAAGTTAATAGATAAGGTTTTTTTATTTTTATTTAAAATAGGCATGTTTTTACCAAAATAGGAAGAAACTTAGAAAAATAATAAAAATATCAAACATGCAAAATTAATTCTAGAAAAATTACTATAAGAAGGTAGGTTATAGAGTACTTATAGGTAAAAGAACTCCTTGAAATAATATGAATTAAAAGCTTCAAAATTATTGCAGTTAAAATCACAAAAATGGCCAAAACTACCACTAAGGGGAAGCCACACACTACTCTAATGTTGTCTAACCTCTTAGGAGGAATATGGAGAAGCTCCATAAATTTTCCCCAAATTTTAAAGGCTTGGTTTAAGTGTTGGAGATTTTTGAAGTTAGGAGAAGGGTATCTATAATGTTCAAGAATTAATATTAAGTTTTATATGTGTAAAAAAATCATGGAAAATTAGATACCTGTTCCTTATATTTTTACATGTCTCCCATTAAATTTCACAAATTTTGGTGAATTTTTGAAGAAGGTACCTAATTCTTTAATAATTTTCTCATAAGTATAAATTCATGGAAAAATTGCTACATATCTCTCACTCCTAAGACATGTGTCTAGCTAAATTTTGAACAATTTTTGCCACTTATACAATTTTTGGTAAATTCTTGAAAAAGTTATCAACATATTTTATTCATTTTATGATATTTCTAAACTTTATAAATTTTTGTTTAATTTCCTTACAAGTTGTTGGATATTTTTATGACATGTCATTAGTTGCTTGATATTTGTAGAGTTTTTTTTTTATATATATTTCTTAGGTATTTTATGATGTTTTATAGAGTATTTTTGTCATATTTTAGCATTTTACCCAATTATGTTATTATTTAATTTACTTTTCCAAATAAATTATTTACTTTTATTTGGTATATATTATGACAATGTCTTATATGTAAGGGATATGGTTATTATCATGCTTTTTATCCTTATTTATTACTTATTTACCTTACTTTATTATTAGTTTATTATTTATTGTTTTTTTTTTTACTTTTTACTGTCTACTTTTACTTCTAGGTAAAATTGATCTTTTTCTCACTTTTTTATCATTTTTAATCCTTGGTAGATGTTTTATGATTATTGTCTTGACTTTTCTATCTTATAATAACTAATCCTTTTTACCATCTATTAATAATTTCTACTTTTTAAGCATTTTATATATACTGGGTTATTTAAGGTTATGGGGTTAGTAATTGAATTCATCTTAGGTTTTTAAGAATTTATGTTTTAAGGTTTATATCATTGTGTTTGCTTAAGTAACTTAGGAGTCTTACATACTTGGAATATAATGTGTGAGAGGGAGCACCATTAAGTATCTAATCTTATTTTTTGCACGATATAGTGTTTAATTGTATTTTATTTTATTTTTTGCATACATGCTATCATTTATATGTTTTTGCTAATAAACAATGTTATTTAGGTTCCATGTAATTAATGTTTAAAAGTAATCCTTTTGGTATGTAACTATTTAAAAACTGTGTGAAGTCAAAATTTATAAGAAGACAAGAAATGTTTATAGGTTACTTAACTGTACTCTATAATAAATTCTATAGGTAACAAGTTTCAAAGTTGTTCCAGAATGTTATTGGACAGGTTTTTATTTAAAAGATTTGGAAACCTATACTTATAAAATAAGACTTGAAGTGAATCTTATATCTTACCTATCCAATATGATCCAACGGTGCTTGTAACATATTGTCTATAGAACCTTTACGTTAAAAAAAACCTTGCATTCATTTGATTAATCAGAACTGCCTCCAGAATTGCATTATTTTGAAGATTTTGTGTGGGCAATATGCCTTCGTTACGATAGAATAATTAAAGATTCTTTAAGCACTAAAAATCATGTAAGTTGTAATCATTCTACCAAACAGAATACAGATAAATTAGAAATACAGTGTTTTATGTTTATTCTATGTACAAGTTTAGCTTTTCTGTTTATGTAATAAGACGCTTAAACTTCTAACTGTTAAGAAGACGTGCTTCTAAATTTTGTTTTACTATTTTACCCTTTGAAAATGAGATAAAAATAATGATGGCACCTTTTTACTATTATTTAAAGGAAAAATGGTATATAGAGAACTAAACTAATTAAAAAGTATTTTTTGTTTTGTTTTGTTTTCTTTCTTTCTTTCTTTTTTTTTTTTTTTTAAGATTTTAAGGTTTAAACATTCAATTTGAAAAATAAAGAAATTATGTATACATAAAGATGATATATAAACTATAAAAGAGTAATTTATTACTTCAAGTGTGTGACCAACTCACATTGGCCACAATACCACATATATATATCGGTCACGAGTTGTGGAGAAGAAAATATAGGACCGTTAAGAGTTTAAGAAATATCTCGTGCTGAATAGTGATTACTTAAAAAAAAAATAGAAAAGTAAAAATAAGAAAAAATAAAGTGTTTTTTAAATTAAATTTCTTAATAAGGACATCCATTAAAACAATGGTATACATGTTTTGTCTTAAAAAGGAAACGGCGGGTCAACAAAGCTTCCCGCAGTCAATATATATTTTTCACTTTCCACGTGAAACCTGATATGGGAGAACTTGGGAGAAGTAGTAGAAATATGGATATGGATAACGAGAGACCACACACTTTAAGAAATCTGATTTCGTGTAGCTCAAATATCGTACTAGCTTGCTCCACATAAGGAACTGTGCATCATTCACTCAGCCACAGCAGCCACACTGTCATTTTCAATGGAGTTTAAACATGATTTGTCAAATGGTGATGATCAAATAATGGAGACCAGACGATCTGCGAATTACAAGCCCAGTGTTTGGGACTATAATTATGTGCAGACATTTAGCTGCGACTACAAGGTAATAAGGAAATGAACCGTCTTACTTTTTATTCTGTCAATTTACATTTGAACTAATGCATAACATCATTATTACATAATCTTATCTCTCATGATCTCGATCATTTATTTCATGTAATAGTATTTAGAAGGAGTAAATCGATGAAAATCACGAGAATGCATTAATAGAGAGAGGAGACAAATCTACTATTAATAATATGAGAAATTTTGTATATTCTTGCTTTGCTGTATTTATTTCATTAGAAGACTAATATATAGAAAATTACTGTTATTGCTGGATAAGAATGATACAGAGAAGGTTCAGAAACTGAAAGAAGATACGAAATCTTTGATTAACGCAGACACGGATTCATTGGCTAAAATGGAGTTGATAGATGCAGTACAAAGAGTGGGATTGCAGTATCATTTCGAGGTTGATGTCAAGAATACACTAAATATCATCTATGAGAAAGAGAAAGCGAGTGATGCTTGGCTTGATGGTGACCATGATCTCTACTCTACGGCACTGAGGTTTAGACTTTTTAGAATGCATGGCTATCATGTACCACATTTGCTTTTCACATGCCATGTAGTTTATAGCTTACCTTAATTTTCGAAATAGTCTGTCCAAATAACTATTTTTGTAAATATTAATAGGTGAATATTAATAAAATTTTAATATATGAAAATATTATTAGGATTTTTAAAAAAGTACGTCGCTTCATTCTATCGTATACCATTCATTAGATCTTTTTTTTCTCTTGAAATAGGCTTGCTCTTGCGATTTGACCATTATAGCAAGATGCTATTAATTACTATCGGAAATGGATCTTCTCAAGAATTGAAAATATGAAACTTATACCATACACTTTATGAAAAATTAATTAGATCAAACTGTGTTTTTTCTTTTCCAGCTAG
This sequence comes from Lumnitzera littorea, assembly GCA_024138015.1. NCBI lineage: Eukaryota > Viridiplantae > Streptophyta > Magnoliopsida > Myrtales > Combretaceae > Lumnitzera > Lumnitzera littorea. The sequence continues at coordinate 104,379,564 of JAMXBB010000003.1, forward strand.
CCAATTAACAAATAAAACATATATGTTCATATTTAAAAGAAAAATCTTTGTATGGTCTAACATATACTAGTAGTATTTTTTGAAAATAATCATATTATAATATATAGTTCTGAAAGTTTTTTTCTTCTTTTGCGTCTCATCTTTTCATAGTATTAGTATTGCATTTTCATAATTTTTTTTTGCCATATTTAATATAATTTCAAAAATTCTTACCTTTTATATTTTGTTGTAGTAAATTACTATTTATTAATTCGTTTTCAGTCATATTCTTTATATAAAATCATATGTTGTATATAATTTGATGATAAAAACATGTTAATCTGTGTAAGAAAAAGAGAGAGAAGGAGGGGAGGGAGGTTTTGTATGCTTTTTCTTTTTTTTCTTTTTTCTTTTTTCTCTTGAATAGTCAATAAATTATATATAACAAGTTATTCATTTATAGACTTTAGAGTGTTTGAATAGTTTTTTATGTTTTCTGATAATAAATAGAACATTAGATTATATTTGTAATTTTTTGCTTTTAGAAAAATATTATAATCATTATTCATTTATCAACATATCGTGCGAACTCTTTAACCAGTTTTGATATAAATAGATGCCTTCAAGAATTCATGGATGAGAAGGGTAATTTTTATGCATGTTACCAAGGAGACATAAAGGGGTTGCTTAGCCTGTATGAAGCTTCTTTCCACGGGGTGAAAGGCGAGACAACCATAGACAGCGCGAAGGCCTTTTTCACGTACGTCTTTGGAGAATCAAAAGAATAATAATCTTCCTCCAAGTTTGGCTAGAAAAGTGCTCAATGCTCTGGATATGCCCATCCATTGGAGACCCAACAAGAGGAGCAAGGCATGAACCCCATTTTGCTTGAGATGGCCAAGTTGGACTACAATATGGTGCAATCTACTCACCGGAAAGAAGTCGCAAAGTTAGCTAGGTAAACTTACATAACAAAACATCCAAAATTTTTGTACTTTCTAAAATTTTTTAGGGTGTATATTACAATTTTTCTTTATATTTTTGAGAAGGAAATTAAAATGACAGTAGTGATCAAAAGTACAATTTATATATTTTTCACGTAGTGGGTGGATTTAGGGTTGACCAAGATGAAGTTTTGTCGAGATAGATTGATGGAGCACTATTTGTGGAACGCCATCATGGTTTTTCAACCGCAATATGAGGCCTTCAGAGAGATGTCAACCAAAATGACTTGCATGATAACCATGTTCGACGATGTCTATGACATATACGGATCCTTGGACGAACTTGTGCTCCTAACTGACTTTGTCGAGAGGTTTGTAAAAAAAAATCCACAGTTTTTCAAATTAAGTCATCACAAAACTTTCCTTTTAAGTACACACCAAAAAAGAATTGCACCAAGAATTAGCTATTTATTATTCATTAATATCGAAAGGAAAACATTAACGGATGCTTAATAACGTCCGTTTTATTGTAAGTGTTCAATTTAAAACATTTGTTTTTTTTTTTTCAAACCTATCAACTAGTGTTTTAGGACAACTCGTTAATAAGTTGGAACAATTGATATGTAGATGGGATGTGTCCGAAATCGACAAGCTTCCTCCAACGATGCAAACTTGTTATTTGGCTGTGTACAACACAACCAATGACATCGGTTATCGGATCCTTCGAGAAAGAGGCTTTAACGTAATTCCATTCCTAAGGAAAATGGTAATATAAATTAGCTTTTTCAACGTATTTCTTTAATCCTTTTCTTTTTTTTTCAAAATACCTCCAATGTCGGATGTATACGTATTCTGATTTTTCTTATTTGTTGTAAATTAGTGGAATGTCAATTGTAAGGCGTGGCTGAGGGAAGCAAAATGGTACCATCACAAAAACAAGCCAACACTGAAGGAGTATCTCGATACTGCAGTTGACTCAATAGGAGGGTTTATGGTTCTGTTTTGTTGTTATTTCATAACGACAGACAAGATAACCAAAGAAATGATGGGATACATGTGCAGTGTACCGATGATTATGCATTGCTCTACCATGATCCTTCGATTAAACAATGATCTGGCCACTTCATCGGTATGGCTTTTTTGGTATTCATAAGTGCCTAAACATAATAGCAACAAGAACAACAATAATCAAAATGTCAAATGAATGCCATAGGGATTTTTTTTTTTTCATTTTTCCAGTCAAATACTATTGTAACAATTATGGGGAAGAGAGAATTAAATCCAGTCTGTCCCATTTAGAGCCACTAAGCTACAAAGACCTTAGGCCCTTGGAATATTTCTTAAGATTGCAAGTAAAAAGTTCTTTCATTTTTTTATGCACTTACTTTTCTCACAAAGCATGTAATTAATATTGAAAAATATAAAATATTTCTTAAATAAAAATAATGATGGTATGTGCAACTTTCACATTAAGTTGTTTTTAAGAACTAGTATAATTTGATACTTGAACTACTTCTAATGTCAATTGTCAAATTATTGACCTTCTTAAAATCATAGATATTTTGCACATATGACACGTGGCATCATATATATATATATTTCACATTCAAAGAAAGCTATGTGTTATTGAATTTAATTACAAACATGTTAGAAATGTTTAGGATTCAATTGAATATTTAAAAAGCTATAAATCCAAATTCAATATTAGGTAGTAGAATGTTGAAAGGAAAAACTTATACTTGGTTTCATGTTATATCCTTTGAGAGAGTAAGATAAACTTTCAACATGTGCAGGATGAGCTAGGTAGGGGAGACAATTTCAAGTCAATCCATTGTTATATGAAGGAAAGTAAGTCAATGGAACAAATTACTAGAGAACACTTAAAGAACATGGTGCATGAGGTGTGGAAGACCATGAATGAAGATGGGCACAATGATAAATATTCGTCGACTGGAGTTTTTGTCAGTGCTTGTTTGAATTTGGCTCGAGCTTCTTAAGCTTTTTACCAATATGGTGATGGACATGGTCGGTCGAACTCAGAGACAAAAGAGCAACTTTAGTGCTTTTTGGTAAAACCTGTGCCAATGGAATAGAGCTGTAGATTGGGGAACAATATAGTAATGTAACATTTGAATCATCATCTATATATTTGTGTGTGTGTGTGTAGGAGAGAAAGGGTGTGTGGTATAGGTGTTGATGTCAGAAGTCATTTACTTTGTGATGTTTAGAGTTACGTCCAAACTGGTTTACGATGGAGATGATTAGATGGAAAAGAAAGAAATTCAAGAGATTGAGATTTTCTCTTTATTCGAGTCCTAAATATAGATTGAAAGTTTCTTCCTAATCTATTCTTAATAAAGAGATTATTGGGTTCTTTCGTAATGAGCATAAAAATTTATTCTAATTGGATCTTGTAATGAGTATTATGCTATGTGATAATGTAAATTATTTGCTAACATCTATTATACTTGCAACTTTCATCTTAAATTGATTATAGTAATTTACAAACTACATTCTTACTTTATACATGCTTTGATTTCAAAAGCATGAAATTTACACTCGCATCAAGCTCTTTTGTATCTAAATATTTGTACATGGAATAAGCTAAAACCCTATTTTAAAAAATGTAAGTTAAATATTATATTGCTTTTAAATCAACAGATTTCATCTATAAAGGAATATAATCTTGTAGAGAACATATGTTTTTACAATTAATTATTATTGGAAGTCTCATTAAATTGAGGACTATTAGCTACTTAGAAATTTTCAAAGACTTTTTTATTATCAAATTTTATCTAAAACAAATTAGATTATGATTCTACATGTCATTATGTAATTTTCAAGTCATATATGATAAAGCAAGAGTCTTAGCATATATATTAGATAATACTAAAAAGAATGATTAATATATATAGGCATTTTTGTAGAGATAAAGCCTACAGAGGTGTTTGAACTTTTTTAAATATTTATTTTACCACTTAAACTTAACAAAGTTTCATTTCAAGTCTTAGAATTTTTAAATCGCATCATATTGCACCCTCTGTTAGCTTGGGAACACTTACACGCCACCATGCTGGCAGTTGAGTAGTTACAAAATAGAGAGAAACAAAATGACTTTGACCTAATTGAAAGAACAAAAAGCTACCTATTGAAAACCATGCAAACCCTAAACTAATTTCCTAATAGGAATATAAGTGTATGAGGAGGGACTTGCCCAACCTTCAATCATCATCTTCACCCAACATTGGTGTAGATCAATAGCAAGGAGAAACGGACTTTTGTTCCTAGCATATTCTTTAATCTATTTCCTCTTATAAATGTCTTCTGTCAAAAGTTTCCTACATTTGGTAATTCAAACATTTAAGCATATGATTTAATTCGTTTCCTTTTTTAAATGTCCCTATGTCAAAAGTTTCCTACATTTGGTTTATTCAAACATTTAAGCACATAGCATTTGATTTGGTTCCTTTATTTAGTGGCGGATGAATAAATAATGCACTTTTATATAGCAACTATAATGCTAAAAAACTTGGGGAGCTACAGTTCTCTAGATGTCACTTATAAAGGCTGATATGTTAAGAGGCTTAAAAATTTGTAACCTGTTTAAATTCTATAATTAAATACAAATATGCTGACTCTTATAATAAAAAAATTTCCTCAATTTATAATTATGAGTGGCGCAATAAACTACTTAATCTACCAAGTACAATAAATTCCCAATGCAACCTATACAATTAATATAAAGAGCTCATAGCTCAACATGACCACAATTATTAATATTTCTTTTTAAGGAGTCTCATAGCTGCAACCAATAATATAAAATAAACTATGGGAGTCTCAGTTAACTCGATCCACATAACTCAAGTGTCGACAAGTACCAACATAAGCTAAATATACCATAATCATAATCTTAAATAGAGTCCCAGCACCACATAAACCAAGCCTAGTGTTTATGCATATTTTGACTCACCATCAATGTAGTAACAGTTCTTATCCTCATAATAATAATAATAATTGTAACCAGTGTCATCATAGTAATATTTAGTAGTATCCTCATAATTAGTACTTGCAACTTAAAAAAAAACCAAAGTCCCTAAATGGTATACAAGCATATGCATATGATTAAGCAGTAACTATACACTTGCATAAAAAAGTGCCATTAAATATGTAACCAATAATATAAAATAAATATAGTCTTGGCATCCCAAGATTTAGGATAACTCATGACCCCTATAAGCAAATATATAAATAATATATAAACATTGATATTAGGTCCTTCTTAATATCCGAGTGCCAAAACTATCCTAAATCTACTTGAGTTGTTTCAGAGACTTCACTTAGGACAACGTCGCACAAAGATCGCTAGGTGCCTCACCAAGACCATTGGACCCCTCCAATAGGAGGTAAAAGCTAAGGACAATCGATACACTTATTTAAAGGTTTAAGTTTATTTAAAGTCTAGTTATATTAACTATCTTAACATACACAATAAAGCAAATATTTATCCCATACCTTGTGCTCCTATTTCAATGAGATCCAAGACCACGTAACTCTTATCACATGATCACAAATATAAACACTAGATTTAAAGTTTAATTCAATCATTCTTAACTTAACTCAATGCTTTTCCCCTTTGACTCAACGCTCGACCTCAAACTCTAGGCTTTTGAACTGTACTCTACATAACTTTCGTATCTTCTGCTTTACTTCCTATGACTCATAATTTATAATCATACTCTTTACACCATACATCCAATATATATATATATGTATATGCACACATACATAATATACACTCTCAACTAAATCATACCTAAAATGAACATGTGTGTATATATATATTTATATATAAAAAAACATATACATGGATTACACATATATTTTGTATGTATATATGTATGTATGTATACATACATATATTATTAACCACATACGTACTAGAAACAAAGTAATCATGTACACACACACTTATTTGGCCCACATTTACACAATTTGTTTCATGCACACACATATATAAAACCAAAAGTCAACACATAGTGTGTCCCACTTTTCATTGTTTCACTGAATGGACACACACCAAGACAAAATCAGACATGTACCCCTCTCACAAACACTCACTCATCCACTCATCTAACACCAACGCACATGCACTCCCATTAAGAGACACACATACACTACCATGGTATACATACCCACTCATCACTCTTCTCTCTCATACACTACAAATTCACACTTTCTGACTTAAAGCATACATATACACACTAGCACCGATTTATGCTCATACATACACATATGGTACATACATACCTAGACATATATATTAAAACATAGACACCCTGTGGCATTGATTCACGAACATGTACAATTCACAATAACTTATGCACTCGTGCAGCAACGAGGATGCACATGCACTAATAGGCATCCCCCACCAACTGAGCAACAAATCTCTACTGCCACCACCATCCATATAAATAGCAACTCTTCCTCCAAACTTCAAAGAAAACCCTAAAAAGAAATATAAATTTGCAAAGAAAAATGATAGATAAAGAAAATTTAATTGAGATACATGCAAAGAATAATTCTTCATTGAATTCCTCTTTTAATATTATAAATCTTTATTAGGGTTTCAAGTTTAAGAGGGGTTTTAGAAGTTTTCTGTTTTAAGTGAGAGGAAAAAAATATATTATTATGGTAAGGAGATATTAGAACCAATAATAGGTAATAGGAAAGAGTAAAGAGAAATATGGGATAGTGGGTTTTAAAAGTCTTTAAAAGACAATTATATCCATACTATCACTAATTAATTACATGCTATGCCATGTCTCAAAGTCTTTATTTTATAATTTTATTTCTTTCCTTTTCTTTATTCTATTATTATTTGTAGATATAGGGGTTCAATTAGAGTAGTTACGTACGTGCTATGAGAGTAACATGTTGCCAGAGTAATGCACTATACATGGTTTCAAAGAAGTAAAGCGAGATTGTCATTTGAAAGAATGACTATGAGAGAATAAGGCAGAAAGGAGGAACAAGCAATCTCAGTATCTCAAATATACAAGTAATAGATAAGGTAGCTTTAGGAGACCTTAAGCATTCACCTTGTAACTTGAGCAAATGAGATCAATTCTTTGCCTAAGTGTTATTTGATCAGAGAGAGTAGAGTTTTTATAGTGGAATACCGTTTCTTTGATCTCTTTAAGAGTTCTAAATGATGAGGAAATGCTGAGTATTTATAGGCTCTTGAGCATAATGACATCCATCGGATCATCTAGGTGATCAATGGATGAGATGGAGTTTACTCAATTCATGGTTATTTAGAATTAGTTAACTAATGAGCCTAAGGTCAGCAGCTTTTCTTATAAGTGTATGAGTTTGCTTGAGAAAGGTTGGAGGTGAACGGATTGGTCCAACAATCCCTGTTCCGAGCCCACCAAGCCAAATCTTCGTAAATCATACCAAATATGGATTGGACTCCTTAGGCTCTATTACCTGACCTAAGGAGTAATGCTTAAATAAATAATGAGCTTACCTCAATAACTAATATAACAATTTTCAACCCTCTACATTATCATTATCATTATCATCATTATTATTATTATTCGAAAAAAAAGGAGTTTTATAGCAACCCTTAAAGAATACCAATTATAACGAAGATATTTTAGCATAACATTTGACCTAATCATGTAAATAAATAAATGGTGCATCTTTAATTAGTAGTTGTCAGAGAAAGTCAATTATAACAAAGACTTCTAAGCATATTGTTTAACCAAATCATGCTAATGAATAAATAGTGCACTTTGTTCAGCAACTCTTAAAGAATATAAACTATAAAGGTTAATCTTGTCTACTAAGAAAAGGCTTTTGAACTTATAAGAATAAAGTTGCTAAAAGCAACAGTATTCTATTAATGCAGTATTAGTGATTGGTTGATGAATTAACATTGATAACAATTTTAATAGAAGCATCTATCAATACATTAATAGGAACATACATTAGTAATTATAAAGGTCAATCTTATCTAATAAGAAAAGGCTTTTGATGTAAAAGGTTTTACTGTACCATAGGTATTGAGCGGTTATCGAAGCGATGTCACAATCGGTTTTTCTCAACTATTTGATTAAGTATAGAATGCTAAAATGATCAACAGATTTTTCACTAACTATTATACTGTATCATCATGTGCACATGATGATTGGATTATGTAGGGGGTTAACATGCCACTTAAACCCATTCTTCAAGAACATAAAAAATAAAAAATACATAAAGTGCTCTTAGCTTTGTAGATTTTGAAGAACACTATAAAATTGACACTCAATCCCTAAAAAAGAAAAAAAAAAAGCCTCCATTATTATGAACAATACAACAACAGAGACAAACAAAGGAATTGGTAAATAAAGCAACAAGAAGCTGAAATGAAACCTTATAGAGTGTATAAGCCTTTGGGTCTTTTGGATTTACTGCCTTTTTATGGACTAAAAACATATCTCAATTAGATCTTTGCATACAAATCTCCCCTTACGCTGAATCTTTGCCATGTTTGATATCAACCACTAATGGTGAATGAATGGAAGTGAATTAGAGTTGTTGTTACATTGAAAGAAGTTTGATTGGATTGAGAAACATAATTTAATGTAGCTGGGAAAGATTGAAAATTTTAATGGACATGAATGTAATGGGAGAAGTTTAGTAGGTGTGCCTAATGTTGGGTATTGGGAAAGGTTTAAGAGCCAAGATGGTTTCTAGTTTATAGTGGCTGACTTGATGAGTTTTTTAGTCTACTTCATCATGTTTGTGTTCATTAATGTTAAGTACAGTCCATATCAGCATATTTAAATGTCCATATGCATTTGGAGTAATAGAGGTTGTTGTACGTGCAATTCAAAGATTCTAAGACCTAAAATGAAAATTTATTAAGTCTAAGTTCCAAAATAAATGTTTTAAAATGTTGAGGTAGTTATACAGGTTTTATCCCTATTTTTGCATTTAAGATTTTAACATTTTTTTTCCTAATGAATGGCTAAGCTAGCACCATGTTAACAGTTGATTAAGCACTTTACTTAAAGTTATATATAATTAATTCATAGGTAGAGTTTATGTTTTTCTTGACTAAACAAGAATGTTATGAAGGTTCATTTTTGGTGAAAAATGTTAGATCCAAACTGTTGGGCTTAGGAAATCTTCAATATAAATAATAAGAATGACTCAAGAAGTAAGTTAAATCCACAATTAGGTAAACCCTTCCAACAATCACCTCTTTTTAAAATAAGAAAGGATCACTTAAGAAATGAAAAAAATATGGTAAGTTATGGACTTAGGGAAGAAAAGGGGGAAAAAAAAAACAAAATAATATATAGCTAATCTTATTATTAGTTGCAGAGGTATAATGGTTATTTATGCACATCTATATTGAAGGAAAGGCAAATTAAGTAGATGTCATAATTACCATGAATTTGTGAAAGCTATTTAAAATCTTAGTTAAAGGTTGTATTTGTTTTCTTATATTTGCTTTTTGTAAAAAAAAAGAAAAAACAGTTAAAGTATAAAATTTTTGCAGCCAATTTAATAAAGATGGCGATTTGTAAGGACTTACAGCACCCTATAAGTAGGGCAAGATAAGCTTTTGTAAATGATGGCATGATAAGGAGCAAAGTTCTTTTCTTTTTCTTTTAACTTATAATATAGGGGCAAGTCTATAGATATGAGTTTGAAATTCATTTGACTATGGTTAATCCTCTATGATAGCTGTAATTAGATAATTAAGTTGCACCCTTTTGCTTTTTCACTTAATTTTTTTTTTTGGTAATTTACAGTATTATTCATAAACTCAGAACTAAAAAAGAGTTTAACAGTGCATCAACCAAAACAAAACGAATTAACTTGGTTGGGTGTTTTCACTCCCTATTAACTATTTTTTCATTTAATTACACGTCTAATTTAACACTATGTAGAAATATGTATTTTTTTATTTATTAGTTTGACACGTGATATAACACATGTGCACAGCTTGTATATATGTAGACCTTTCTCATTCGGTTGAAGTGAGTTACAATCATTTTTTCCTTTCCTCTGATCCAGATATGAGATACACATTTTGTCTACTAGTCTTCCTTTTATTTCTATAATAATAAGAATTCAACTTCAATATGGTATTAGAGATCGAGTAGATAGTTTATCCATCAATGTGAAGCTATTACTCATTATAATTCATATAGAGATTGGGTAGATAATTTCTCCGTCATCGTAAATCTATTCCTCATTGGAATTCATATAGTTCATTGTGCCTTTCCTATTCTTTTTCATTACGGCTTTCTCTACTTGCTTTTTTGGTTGATTACTGCATGCAATTGAACTAAAATGACTGGAAATCAAGAAAATTCACATGATGATCCTCTTTTTTTTGGCCAAATTTGATAATCCTGTAATAATCATCATGAACGTAGTGTTTAATAGAGTGAATTTTAATAGTTGGAATAGATCTATCAAACTAGGCCTAGGAGCTAAAGAGAAAATAAGTTTTATTGATGGAACTGTTTCTAAGTCGAAAGGTAATATCGTTGATGAACAAAGATGGATCTGATGTGATTTTATGATCAGATGTTAGATTATAAACTATATGAGTAAGGAATTGTCTGAAAGTTTTACCTATGCTTCATTAGCTAAGGAACTGTTGGATGATATATGTGAGAGATTTAGATTGCTTAATGGTCCGTTGTTATATCTAATTCATTCAAAAATTGTAAATTTGAAACAAGGAAACTCGAGTGTTACTATCTATTACAATAATCTCAAGAAGTTATGGGATGAAGTCAACAGTATGACATTACTACTGAGTTGTACTTATGGTGTTATGTCTAATTGTAGGTGTGATCTAACAACAAAGTTAGCAAAATTAGATAAAAGAACTAAATTAGTTCAGTTTTTTATTGGGCTAGTTGATGTATATGAAAATATCAGGGGTTAAATTCTCTCTATGGATCCTCTTCCAACTATTAATAAAGCATATTATTTGGTGTATTAAGTTGAAAAATAGAAACAAGTAATTAGTAGTAACATTTTTATTGAAGATTCAACATCATTTTTAACAAAAACTCAAAAGAAGTTTCCTGTTGAAGATAAAAAAGAGAAAAGAGGTAAAGGAAATAGCAAACTTACCTATGTTCACTGTAAAGAATTGGTTATATAGTGGAACACTGTTTTGAGATTGTTGGTTACTTGGAATGGTTTAAAGGGGCAAGAGATAAAAGAGGACATTAGGTTGTAGCTCATGCTTGTTAGGGTATTTCACTTGTAGGAGATTCTCCTTTGAATAACACATGGGGTAATGCAAACAATGATAAGGGTATTCTACAGCACAACAAGAATGTATCCTTACAGGAATCATAACTTATTTCTAAGGTTTGTCAAGAGGTTCTTCATGCCTTAAAGGATTAGAATTCGAGAGATGCATCATCTCAACATGCTACTATGATGTCTATTGTAGGTAGTAGTTTTGTCTTTGCTTCTTTTAATTCTAGTGATGCTAGACAGTTCTCATGGATTGTTGATTTAGGAGCTTTGGATCACATAACACTATATTCACATCATTTGTTGCACAAATGCACATTGCCCATACTTATTTCTATCCAATTGTTAAATGGAAAATCCTTCCTTATTAAATTTGTTGGGGATGTTAAACTCACTTAGCAAATTACCTTAAATGATGTTTTTTTTTTTTGTTCTAAACTTCTATTACAACTTAATTTTAGTCAACAAGTTGCTTAAACAAACTGGCCTTGTTGCTGTGTTTGATTCACATTATTGTGAATTTTGAAGACCCCAAGACTAAAGCCATTATAGGTTCAACTGTTACCTCTTGTGGACTATATGTACTAAACTTGAAGCCTTTTATGGTTGATTCTAATTCACTTTCTATTATTGTTGGTACCTCTTCTTGTATTAAGAATTCTAGTACTGATGTTTTGATTGATTTGTTTCATTAGAGGTTAGGCCATTTGTTAGCCTCAAAACTTCAAATTTGTCGAATTTTAAACACATTAGTTTGTCCAAATATCTTTGTGATACATGTTTGCAAGCGAAATTTCATTGTTTGCCTTTTCCTATTAGTTAATCAAGTTCTTTGAATGGCCTTGATCTAATGCATGTTGATGTATGAGGACCCTATAATACTTGTTCTATTTCTTGTGCTAGATTTTTCCTTACTATTGTTGATGATAATACTAAAGCTACATGGACTTTCCTAATGGCTCATAAGTCACAAGCTGTTTCTTTATTGTCTGATTTTATAGCCTACGTGCAAACACAATTTCTTACCACACTAAAGAACATTAGATTAGATAATGGGGGAGAGTTTTTGTCTTGTGAAACCAAAAGCTTGCTAGCTAAACATGGGATCATACATCAAAGAAGTGTGGTATTTACACCACAGCAAAATGGAGTGGTAGAAAGGAAACACAAACATTTATTGGATACTACAAGATCATTGTGAATTCATGCTAATCTTCCAAAACAATTTTGGGTGAATCCTTGCTTACTACCACTTATCTTATTAATCTCATGCCTACTTAATCTCTTGCTTGGAAAACACCTTATGAATTGCTTTTTCATAAGGCACCAACTTACAATTACCTTCAAGTGTTTAGTTGCTTATGTTATGTAGCTATCTTGCCTAAACCATTAGATAAATTTGACACCAAAAGTAGACAATGTATTTTTGTGGGATATCCTTCTTGTCAAAAGGGGTATAAGTTGTTTGATTTATCCTCTCAAAGGCTATTTGTCAATCGTGATGTGTTTTTCCTTGAGGATATGTTTCCTTATAAAAACAGTAATAAAACATCTTTGCTGTCCACCAATGTTTCTTCTCCTAGTCTTGATAAGATATTTCCTTTTTCCACATCTTCTGATCTTCATGGAGATTCTAATTTCCATGGTCATTTGTTTAATCATCCAAACACTATCCTAAACACAACTTCATATGATAATTTAGATATTAGCTCAGTTGTTACTTCAAACACCATTCTAAACATAGATTCTTCTTCTTTTCCTTCCTTGCGTAGATCTACATGTGAAAGGCTTCTACTGAAATGGCTTCAAGATTTTGTACTTACTGTTCACTCTAATTTCCCTATTTCTAAAATAGCTTCTACTAGAAATTCTTCTTATTATCCATTGTTTGATCCTCATACTCTTTCCAACCTTCCGTATGATTATGTGATGTCCTTAGCTTGTTTTTTTTTTAGTTCAAAAGCCTAGAAATTATCATAAAGCAAAGACTAATCCTAAGTGGATAGAAGCAATGAATCAAGAGCTTTTAACTTTAGAATCAAATAAAACTTGGGAACTTACAACTTTACCTCTTAATAAACAACCTATCAGTTCCAAATGAGTTTATAAAATCAAATACAAACTAGATGGAACCATTGAATGTTACAAAGCTTGACTGGTGGCTAAAGGTTATACAAAAGTAGAAGGGATTGATTATACACGTACCTTTTCTCTAGTTGCTAAGATGACATCAATTTGTGTATTACTTGCTATCTCTTCTGTTAGAGGTTGGCATGTGTATTAGTTGGATGTCAATAATGCGTTTCTTCATGAGTTCATAGATGAAGACATTTACATGATATCTCCAGATGGATATACAGCAGCTACTAAGGGTTAAGTGTGTAAGCTTGTTAAGTCCCTCTATAGATTGAAACAAGCTTTTAGATAGTGAAATAAGGAATTTTTGAAATTCATAGTCTCACTTGGTTTTATTTAATGCAGGTCAGACGATTCTCTGTTCACTTGACAAAATAATAATGGTTTTATTGCTCTCTTAGTAGATGTTCACAATGTACTTATTGCTGGAGATTCTTTGAATGAAATTGCCAATGTTAAAGTTGTTATGCATGCTGCTTTCACCATCAAGGACCTTGGGGAAGTTTGGTTTTTTCTTGGAATAGAGATATGTTAACTATCTTCAGGTTTTATATTAAATCAACGAAAGTTTTCTTTGGATGTGTTTTCGGATGTAGGACCAACAGGTGCTAAACTAACATCTAGTCCTTTTCCTCTAAGATTGCGACTTGATAATTGTAGTGGAGAATTACTTCCAAATCTAAGTGTTTTTTGCAGAATTGTAGGAAGACTGTTGTATACGACCTTGCCTTGCCTTGATCTTTCCTTTTGTGTGCAGTAGCTAAGTCAATTTGTGACCGCTCTAAGAACATCACATTTGAAGGCTGTTGTTCATGTTCTCAAGAACATTAAAGGATCTATTGACAAAGGTTTGTTTTATTCCTTGAATAGTTCCTTAACATTGTTGGGCTATAGTGATGCTGATTGAGGATCAAGTTCTTTAGATCGCAAATCTCTTTCCGGATTTTATATCTTTCTTGGCACATCCTTGATTTCGTGGAAAGCAAAGGAATAATTAATTGTATCTACTTCGTCTGTCGAAGTAGAATATCGTAGCCTTGCAACGACGACCAAGGAGTTTTTGTGGTTGTCATTTTTATTACGAGGTGTAAGCATTTCTTCTTCACTTCATGTTGATCTTCTTACCAATAGTAGATCTGCACAAAAGATTGTCAAGAACCCATGTTTTCATACTCGAACCAAGCACATAGAGATTGATGCCCACTTCATTAGAGATCACATCAACTATGGTTTTCTTCATATAGATTTTGTTCCTTCCAATCAACAGTTGGTAGACCTTATGACCAAGGCCATTGTTGATTCTTGTCTAGATTTTTTCTTGTCCAAGTATGGCCTTTTACCATGGCTAACTTGATAAGAAAGAGGAGGAAGGGGGGTGGTGTGGTGGGGTTGGTTGGGGTTTACAAATATGCATTATTTTTTATTTATTAGTTTGACATGTGATATTGCACACGTACACAACTTGTATATATGTAGACCTTTCTCATTCGGTTGAAGTGAGTTACAATCATTTTTTCCTTTCCTCTAATCTAGCTATGAGATACACATTTTACTCTACTAGTCTTCCTTCTAATTCTATATGATAATAGGAATTTAACTTCAATACACTGAAAGATATCCAAAAAAATACCAATGTATTTTTTATGCATGTGAAGTTGTGAATGTATATTTTTTAGTTATATGTGCAATTATAGTTGGATGTGTTTTGTGAATATATATTTGGTTCATTTATATTTTATGTTTCACAAATATTGTTAGGTATTACATTGTTATATATTATTAATCTATGTGGTAGTAATCATACAATTACTTGTTAAATCACATATATAATCATATTTCATGTCTTTCGATATAATACTTTGAGGGTTATATATGCTACTTTTATGAGTAATACATATTTTTATCATCGCAGATGATTTATAATTTACTTTTTACATTTTCTTGAATATTCTATATGCATATTGCACATGATAGAGGTGATCATTGGACCAGCATTGGGATCTAATGCAATTAACAAGCAATATATAATGAGTAGACACGATACACGAACGACCCTAAAACTGAACTTAGGCTTGATAGGCGAGTTCAAATCTAAGTCCATTTATATTTTTGGGTCAGGTTTCCATATATAGAAAAGAAGCTCTAGCATTATAACCCGACCAACTAAACATATAATAAAAAATATAATGATGAACTAAATATTATACGTCAACATATATAAAATATTTGATGTAAGTTTCATTTTATGATGTTTAACAGACTGAAGTTTATGATTAAAAGTATTGACAAGTTTTCAACTTATTACTAATAAAACTGAGTTAGTTGTTTCTACAATAATCATATCTAAGCAACTTACAGATCACGTTTTATATAGTAATGGTAGGTGATAGAAATATGCAAGCACGTTGTCTTCACTTTACGAGAAATAATAAATTAAAGGTCGACTTAAATTGTTGGTAATTGAAACTTTTCATTAGAGAAACAACATAATTTATAGATATATTTTAAAAGCGCTCCTCAACACTAGCATGGGTAGGCTCGGCAAAAATCATAAAACCCAAAATTCAAGACTGGAGCAAGGTTAAAAAGAGCTTAATTAGGGAGTTAACCTTAAGAACTCCACGACTACGGAGTTAATTCCAATTGAAAAAGAAGTAGGTGCAATTACGACCGGTAATTTGTCGCAGGATTCATTGGCCCTGATTAACAATCCAGATGGGAAGGTGGGTTTGTTTAATTTCTTTAAGAAAATTTGCAAAAGAACTGAACAGAAATTTTGAAATTTTAAGAACCCCTTAAGATGTTAATAATGGCAAAAAAGCAATTTAGCAACCGAAAAAACAAATAAACAACAGTAAAATAAAGACTGTAGGGAGAAGAAGATTAGGTGGAGATTTTTATAAAGTTTTTACATTATACATCAATCCTCTTTTCCAACTCCACTACAATAGATCGGTCATTTTTAGTAATTATTCTACCATATCAATCAATCAAACTTTGAAAGAGTATTACACATGATCAACCTTAACCTGAACACATTGTCTGATCTCACTAGCTTCTATAAAAGCCAAAGATAGGCTATAGCTTCCTAATACTCTCTCAAAAGTTACAACCAGTTCTTCACCGAAAAGAAACAATTCAAATGAGGAAAACAAGATTTAAACTCCTCTCAATTTAGCTCAAAACAAGAACAATTAATTAAGAACTCTTGTAGGCTTGTAAAATGCTTATAGAGATTGATGAGCTTGATGATTTTTCTTCAATTTCAATGGCTTCGAATTTTATATATATCCATCTAGCAGTTACTTTGAGAATTTGTTGCTGATATTTCGATGAATGTTGAAGCTGATTTGAATTAATATCAATTGAATATTCGCTGCAAATATCTCTCCATAAATCTTGCAAAACTACATGATCTTATCGCTTTATGTGACAGATGTATTCAAATAAGCTCCTTGGAGATGCATATGGATAACATTTGACTTGATCTTCCAAAACAATCTGAAAGTGGAATCTTCTTGGCTGGTAAGTTTCTTTAAAATTCAATTTAAATTATGAAAAATCAACTTTTAGCTTTAATGAATTAAATCTCCCATGATATTTTTATCCAAGTAGAATGGTTGTAAGGCTCCAAAATCAAGTTTAAGATAACTGACTCTAAATTTAAGGTTTTTAGGAAAACTTATTCAATTGAGCTCAAACTTTACCACTAGGATAGAAAAGTTAGTCGAAACGATACAGTGAAATTAGATTTTAAAAATAATGACTCAAAATCCCAATTTTACCTTTAGAAGTAGGAATATTCAATATAGCACTAAAATGCTTAGAACTCCTAAAATTAAGCTCAGATTGCAATAAGAACTTGGAGATAAGTTAATTGAGCTATAAAATGAGATAATATAGTATAATTTACTATATAAATATATACGTATTTTTATGAGTATACTTGGTATAAATAATAATTATACTCGTAAATTAATCTTAAATTATGTAATTATATACATATATTGTGTTGAATTCATGAAATTAATTAAGAGAACATATCCTAAAAATAAAAGATATATTAGAAACTCAATTATATGAGCATAGTTATATATTACGCGTGATATATACATTGGATATATACTTGTATATTACTAAATAACTAAATATTAATAAAACATACCTAAAACGTTAAAAAATTAATAGCAAATCTCATCCAAATGTTCCAATTGCAGTTGGGAAATTGTGGAATTGCCGTGGCATGCTATAAGATTTGAAGATTGATGAATCAAAAGCTAATTCATTAGGAAGGAGCCACCTCCTACTTGTAATTAATGGAGGAAAAAGTAAGAAAAAAATAAAAAAAATAAAAAAAGGGAAAAGAAACCAACCTAAACCACTCTAAATCTGTTGAACAACATCATTTCACATCTTTTGAAATTAGAAATACTCAAAGGGAAATTAGAAAAAAATCGTGGAAAAAAATATAAAAAAATTAGAGCACTAACTAAGCTAAGCTAATTCCTAGGGCTTCTAATGTTCTGTTGTTGAGCCACTTCACTACCAAGGAGAACCCTTAGCGCCTTAGCCGTCCGACACACCCTTACCACCCCATGGCTACCGGAGAGCCCAAGAACAGTTAGGTCGATTCCCTACTCTATTTTTCAATAATTTGTAAAAAATATTAAATCCGCCTAGAAAATTTTGAAAAAATTTTTACTTAGGTTATTTTGAATATAATTTTACGTCATATTTTTATTTTTGAAAAATTTGTAATATTTAATATACTTTCTTAAGAAATCTATTGTTTATCCAATTTTAGAACTGTAAAATAAATGTATTAAATGATGTTGTTTCTAACTAAAAATTTTTATATAGGATGTGTATGATATATAGAAAATTTCTATGTAGCCTGAATTTTGATTTGAATATTTTTAATATTTATTGCATTTTTTGGCATAAAATTGCTCGAAAATAGGATGAAATTATGAATTAAATAGGAAATTATGAAATTAATTGATGAAACGAACATGTAATGATCTATAGTAAATAATCACAGTATTGAGTTAGATTGAAATTAATTTAGTGTAATAAGAATCATAATTGAGTAATTTAAGATAATTTAGGGATAAAATTATAAATACAAGTATATAGGTAATAAGTCGAAAGCTTGAAAACAAGTGATAACTGTATTTCCTATATTTTTAGGAGTTAATAGAAATTTTTGAGGAATTATTTGGAAACCCGGACTATTTATTACGAATTTACCTAATAAAATGGTTTAGATTACAAGTCAGGGTGTATTTTTAATATTAATAAGCTAAAATAAATTAAATAGTTAAATAAAAACTATATACGTGATTATTGATTAGATTGGAGTAAATGAGTATTTTTATTATATTTACTGATATTTTCTGATTGGGATATACTTTAGGTATATTATGGTTGGAAAATACTCATATTGTAATGATATATAGACAAATTAGGTAAAACACAATTTAATGACGTAAATTATGTATAATACGACAATATTTCTATGGATACGTATAACTATATTGAAAACTTGAACTATCCATTAAAAGTCATCTATAGGAATATGACTCATAAAACATGTCGTTAGGTCTTTATGAACCTAATGACGCTAATTTTGTTAAAATCGAACAATTTTAAGTAATATAACCTATAACTTTATTATATTCTAAAATGTATGTATTTTGATAAATATACCGAAATTAAAATGTGAATTAATGAATTAAAAATACTTTTTGATACGATTGAAACGATATATAGTACATAATAGTATAGATGACGTACAATATCAACAACTAATAACTTAATTTGATATATAGTGATAATACGAGTATGTATTATGGAAATAATATATATATATATATATATGTATATATAACCATTTTAGATTAAACCCTAATGTTTTTGTAATTATTACGAAAACTGAATTTGGGTCTTTTGTGCAAATAGGATCTTCTAGTATAAAGACAGTTGACGACTCGAGTCAACAATAGTGAGTGTTTAAACATGTAAATTGGGATTGTGGTTTCACCGCTTGTTGGGATACTGTTTTAAAGTATCTAGAGACTCAAGAATACTTTTGGCTGTATTTGTAGTTAATTGACTATGTGCATGTCGTGTGTATGGATAATACTCAGTTATGACAGGAGTTGAACTCCTTGGTGTGTTATTCTGCATATTTGTATTAATTTTGTATTGTATGACCTTGTTGGCTACCCCTAATTAAAACTAACGTTTATTCGATAAAAATGAAACTCAACACTCATTAAGGGAAATAATTAAGATTGTTAGGCCAAATACCGACTTCCTTCGATGAGGATAGCTGAAATGGTCATTTCTTCATCCTTAGTTAAACTAAGTGACAGGCGAGGAGGTCGTGGTAAGGTTGGGGGCCGTGGTTTGAAGGTGGTCGTAAGAGGAGGGTGTTTTCCATTGCACAAGTCCGGGTTTGGTCTAACTTGAGTCGTGATAAAACTCCTCAATGCAGGTTGGAGCAGATGTAATTTCTCTAAACTCATACCTCATAGTAGATCGGATTACATTATGCGATGTTTCATTTGATTGATTGCATTGTATTTCATCATAATTATTAACTTTATTTATGTTTGTATAGTACTCTTTTAACTCTGTCTCACTTACTGAGCTAGTTGTGCTCATAACCCTATAGACTCTTTTATAGGTGTTGAGGGAGGTCAGGATATTCAGATACCACCATTCCTAAGTTAATGTATTGCTGTTTGGGAAAGTGAAGATCAAGGAATCAACTGAACTTGGGCTTTTGAGTTTGTTTTTGAGTTTATGAGGAAACTAATTTGGAATTCCCTAGGAGCCCACTGGTTTCCTAACTTATTGTATATAGACTGCAAAACCTATGGTTTTTAATAAACTCTGATTGTAAACTTTATCTTTGGATGTAAAACGATTGTGTGAATACTAATGTGGCACTAGATAACAGGCTGAATAGAATAGGTATTTTGTAAAGCTTTACCATGAGTTTGGTTATTAATAGGTGTCAGAATAGACGTTTCAAGCTGGTTGAGTTGTGTACGCCTTGTGTGAACTGTATCTACAATAGCAGCTATGAGGTCACTTTCTATCTTAGGTTAGTTTACATGGCGGGACTATTATGACTCTTCTTGTTCAGGGCGTAACAACGGGTTAAACAATTTCCCCAATATTTTTAGCTAGTAGAGCTAAGCCTTCAAAATGATTTAATCCAACTTAAATTTTCAAAATAAAACCTTATATAGAAATTCAGATTCTATCAGCCACAAGCTTCTACATAACCATCTAAAGCTTCTTCAGGTAAAAGTCTAACACTCATTGGTTGAACCCTCTACTGAAGCTTATATAGATGTTAAATACTTTTTCCAAATCAAGGCTTCTACTTAGGTTTCTATTGCCACTTTCAATATTACTAACTTTAAGCTTCTACTAAAGTTTCTACAAATACTGTGATGGAATGCTTTATAATTGCTTTCATGATTACCTCCTACATAAGCTTTTACTATCATCTATTCCTTTGATATTCATCGTTTTTGACCTTCTGTTAAACCTTTAAGTAATCTTTTAACCATTGTTTTGTCAAAGTTATTTTAAGCATAATTAACACTTAGTACATGAAGTAGCTCACCTAAAGTACTTTTGTTATTATTAAAACCAAATTAAGAGACAACTTGATAGGATTTATTAACCTGGACATAACAAGGTATGATGAATAGATTTCTATTAGAAAAGCTTGACATAACTAATTAACTAGTTAGGCCTATTTACAATTGCGTCTTAGTTTGGGTTTAGCACCTAAACACGTTTACAAACTCACCAACCCATTTGAACTTTATGTTAGAAATCAACTCTAGTAGCAATCTTATGTAATAGATAATTCAATATCTTATCTTGTATTTCTTTTTTAATCCATACTCCCATGAAATCCATTTTAGAGTGAAATTTAAATGCTTTAATGCTTTGTTTATAATAGGATACCCACTTATAAAATCTCATTGACCTATCATATGTAGCCATGGGTTTTCCTATGTTGTGAGTTTCATTTGTGGTGCCCTTTCTAATATAATACATAAATTCCATTTTCATATGTCTTATGCATTTAATATCTATACTACAATGTGGATTCATCTTTACCATAATATTTTGGGTCTATTACCAGGCTTGGCCTCTCACTAAAAAGTAACAAATGAATTAGTGTAACCATTCAGTTATTGTACTTAAATTATGGGGTAATATCCTGAATATGCTCTCTCTTACTCTTATTTTTCTTTTGAAAGGTAAATTTTGAAACCATAACTTTCTATCTCTCTTCTATCATGCTTGTGTGTTTATACTCAATAAATGATTAAATCTTGATCCAACTATTAATGTTGTTTATGTTATGTGAGGAATATAAATGAAGATGAAAATAATGCATATGAAAGGTCAAGCTCCTTTGCTAGAGGCACCACTAATTTCAAGGGGTAAAAAATGATCCCCTCCTATTCTTGATTTAGTTTTATACATCGATGAAAACAATTATGAGAGTATCTTTTAGTAGCAATTTTTCCCTCAAAATCAACTACTTGTAACTACTATTAGTTACTATCAGTTCATATTGTTATTTGTATTTACATCTGTATTAAAAGACTTATGTAATCTAATTTTGTAACATGGTCTTTCATCCAATGTAGAGTCTTGTCTTCTTCTATTGTGTCTCTTCACCACTTATAACAGTTTTGTCCCTTTTGGGAAAACAAACTCATCCTCTAGTTTGTAAGTCTGTTGAATGGTTAGCTAGTCTTCCTAAGAAGTATCCTTTCGTAATAAACCCTTCTATTGAACTAAGGCCTATTGAACAGGAGCCCTACGATGAGAAATCACTCTAGTATTTAAGAAAGCCAAAGGCTATATAAGAGGTTGGCTATCAATAGTAGTGGTGATATGTCAAGAGAGGGTTAGGTATATCTATAAGCCTTCTTAAGCTGAGAAATACGAAACGCATTATGGATCTTAGCACAAGATGGTAACCCGAGCTCATAAGTAATAAATCCAATCTTTCTTTGTACATGATATAGGCCATAAAATCTCTTAGAAAGTTTATGTGTTTTAAGTCCTATCAATGATACCTGCTTATGAGGTCTAAGCTTAATAAACACCTTGTCTCGTTGTTTAAGGGTAACATCAACTCGATGGTGATCGCTATAATGCTTCATACGCTACTAGAATTTTTGTAGAATAGCCTTCAAAATACGAAAACTTGATCTTTCTCAACTAAGTCCTTGCTTACCATATTATACTTTAATGCTTCTCTAACATAAGATGGAATAGATGGTGGTAGTGGCTGCCCATATACCATGTCAAAACAATTGAGGCCTACTCCTTCATGAGTTAAAGTGTTATAAGAAAACTTTATTTGTGGAAGAAATTTCACTAATTTCTCAAGAAAATCCACAATAAAACAATCCAAATATTGCTGAATTATGAAACCCCAGTTTTCAACCTGTTATCATGGACCTAGGACAATGGGTTACTTTTATCATCCGCAAAACTTAGAAAGTATAGTTGGGGAAATAACAAAACAAACTTATTTAGAGAAGCTTGAGGAACGAGTTCAGTTGTGTGACGAGACCTTAGTTGCTCAATGTTGATACGAGTTAAGGCATTTAGTATGATTTAGGGCTTCTTGAAAATGTTGTTCGAATTGAGTTATATTTTAATATCAAGTCACAAGAGTTAGAAGAAAAGTCCTAATAAGGTTAATCTCTAGAAATGTAGTTCATGGATTATTTAATTTCAATAGAACGTATTTTTATTGAAACCTCAAAATTTGAGTTAAAAAAAACCATGAGACTTTAGAGATAAATTATTTAACTTACAAAAATAATATTTGGAGTCAAATAACATGTACTATAATTATATAAGTATTCTATACATGTTATACGTACCTGATATGTAAATATATTAATATAATAATTTAAATAATACATAAAAATTGTAATTAATTACTAAAAATTATTAGAAAAATAATAAAACCACCTAAAATAATCTAGTAAATGGTGTGGAAGCTAGTTGGAGAATGTAGGAATGAACAAAGTGAGGTGTTAAAAATAAACAAGGCCTAATCATCTATATTATATTTACGAAACTAACCTAAGGACACTTGGATCTACTTTTCCCTTTCCCCACTAACTGAATCATAAGTCATTTTTATAGATCAAATACAAGAAAACTCTTCCAAAAGTATTAGTTTAGGGATTTAGCAAAAATTAACAAAAGTATTAGGAAAATTAGGAAAATAGGGTTCTTATAGCAAACAACAACTTGACAAGGTGGCGTTTTGGTGGTTGAAGACTAACATTAAGTGTAGTCCATCTAACTACCTTTGCCAACCAATGGTGGACGGAGCTCTAGTGACGAGGTGACATTATTTTTAGTTTTTAAATTAGTTTATTTTACCAAAAATATTAAACAATATTAAAAAATTATGAAACTTGGTATTCCTAGGTATTTTTCTATATAAAATCAGAATACCAACCCAAAAATTTGAAATTATAAGTGCTTATATGGGTTACTTTAAAAATTGTCTTATTTCAATAAATTTTGTGTTAATTTTTGAAAAATAGTAAACGATGTTGTTTTAAGCTAATTTTTAGTGGGTATAGTCCTCATATGATATATTTAATTTACATAAAAATAATTTTTGATAAAATATGTGTATAGAATTTATTAAATTTATTTTACACAATCTACCTTGTTTTTCATGTTGAATAAATAATGGTTTTTTAATTAAATTTCTTAATGATTCCGATTTATAATGATTTTTAGAGCTTAGTTATGATTTTGGAAGTATTTACTTCAAATCTATAATTTGATTTGGTTATTTATCTAATTTAAGCTAATTTTTTAGCAAAATTGAGCTTCAAATCAATATTTTGAAAAGTATTATATATTGCACCATTTTACTACTTTTCATGGCCAAAGTATAATAAGTATGATTTTTTGAGCAAAGTATATTTTTTGTGGATGTAATAGAGTATGGGTACTAATTATTGAGTATTTTCCTATTATTCATGTATATATTGCTGAATATGAATAATAAGGTAATTTGTACAATTAATACCTTAGCGAGAGAATCTTAGTTAATGTTATATATGATATGGTTATTACTGGTTTTAACTTGACTTGACTGAAAGGTGAGAATTTTATAAGTGAATATAGAGTTTTAGTTGAATTAGAAACTACACTTAAGGGTTCTTGTGTAAGTTAAGCTCGAAGATTGAGTTGGGTAAAATACTCAGTATTTTTAAGTGGTAAGTTAGATAGCATTAATTTGGGAATTTTGAAGTTAGCTAGAATCAAAAGGTAATTCAGAGAATAATTCAAAGGTTGAGTTAGAGACTAACATTATGTTTGGATGAGTATAAATGTTTTAATATCTAGAGAATGTAGATGAAATGGAAGGAAGATGGATGTTTGGTTGGTTTACTGCATAGTAGAAAATGAAGAAAGAGAGTGGAAATTGATAGAGATATTTCTGCTCAAGGGCCCATAAATTTTCTTTCCAAATTTGGGTAGAAATTGGCGGAAAAAAGTAGAATTTCTCTATAGTTAACAAAACACTCTCAAAATTGGAGGGAAAACATTAGTGGCAAAAGAACTTCTCTTAGCTATATTTTTACTATGAGAACTTCAACAGATATTTCTCTAACCTTTCCATGTAGTTGATCTATTGAAGAACATTGCTCTCTCCAATGCCTTGCAATCTCTAGGAAAGACAAGTAAGCATGTTAAATGTTGTCATCTCTCTCATTGGTTATATTTATTACTTATTTTTTTCTTTTGACATGCATTAGTTTATGATAACTACAACAACATGTTCGTGTAAGTTATATGAGAAATCTTGTATGTTATTTGGCTATCTGAGAAACCCCACGTGCTATTGGTACTACATTTCGTGTTATCTTTCAAAACCTAGTGGTCTGTTGAGATTAGTTACTTTAGCAATAAAATGGTTAAGGTCTTTGAAATTGGAAGCTTTATAGTCCTCAAGTTCTATTTTTGATTCATATACTCTTAAATCATTGGTATAAAAAATATGATTACACTCTATAAAGTTACTTAGCTTGCTTTTGTGTATTGTTGAATCATAAACCCATGAGGAAGAATGTATGTTGTTAGTCTGTAAAATATTGTGAATTGTTTTCCATGATTAGCATCTCCTTTCATCCTCTTAAAATACGAAATGTAGTTCGAGATTAAAACCTTTTAGTCAAATAGGTTAGCTAGCTTGACCTGCAAAATTTCTCTAATATTATTCTCATTGTTACTATGACCATTATGTTGTTTGTTCTATAAATTGTTTGCTTGTATAATCATGTATATGGTAGGCATTGCTACCATAAGAAAATTAGAAGGTGTACTAGGTTTACACATTTTTGTTATGTTTTATTTTTTATATTTTTCTTGAAACTATGTATTATAATTGAAATTTTGCTTCTTCTATTCTTTTCAGGGTCTTAGGCTTTTCCACATGGGTGATATTGAAATTGTGGAGGATAGTACTTATCATGGTGATTTTGAGGATGATTGGGTTGAGAATTAGATAAGAATGTGGCAAATAACAATTTCATTAGTAGTAGGTTATGTCGTGAAAAGAATGCATTGAGTGCTTAAGCAACGATTTATTATCCAAAAATCATTAGCTAATATTACCACATCATTAGAAAGAGATCAAATTTGACAAGAACTTATGCAATTAAGAAATGATACCAAATGTTGAGACATAACACACCTGGGGTCTATGGACTTTGCAAATTTATGTGACATGTTAAGAAGTAGTTATTGTCTTAGAGATATGCGATGGGCATCAATTGAAGAATAAGTTGTTGAGTTTCTATATATTTTAGCACACATTGTTAAGAATTGTATAATGTCATTCTTCTCTGTTGTTCCGATGAAATTGTAAGTAAACATTTTTATAATGTGCTTAAAGCAATAATATCTTTTGAAGATAAATTTCTAAAGCAAACCGATGGTATGGCAATACCACAAGAATTACTCAACAATTATAGATTTTACCCTTATTTTAAGGTAAAATTATTAGCTCTTTCATTAGTATAATGTTTAAATCTTTTGCAGTTTTATATATGTATTAGGATTGTATTGGTACAATTGATGAAATACACATTCATGTGAAAGCATTTAATGCCGATGTGTCTAGATTTCGTAGTAGGAAAGAATATCCCACACAAAATGTACTAGTAGCCTGTTCTTTTGATTTAAAATTTACTTATGTATTACCTGGATGGGAGGGCTCTACTGTAGATTCCAGGATAATAAAAGATACCCTTTCTAGAGAAGATAATTTGAAAACTCCTTAAGGTAATATAGTTATTTATATAAGTAGATTTTAGTTTAAACTTCTCCATACATTGACACATTCTACTTAATAGGAAAATATTACCTTGTTGAAACCGGATTCATGATAAGGAGTAGACTAGTACCTCCTTATAGAGGCATGCGATATCACCTTAAGGAGTAGTTAATACGTAAACCAAAGAATCTTTGGGCATTGTTTTATCATCAACATTCATCATGCTATAATGCTATCGAAAGAGCTTTGGAGCACTGAAAAAACGGTTTCTTATTATAGCAAGTGCTTCGAAGAAGCATTGTATGTTTGAAACACAATGTGATATCATCTCAACTTATTGCATGCACAACTATCTGATGGGTGTTGATCTAGATGAAACACTAATATCTGAAGTGGTCTATCATCTTTGAAATTCAGAGATAGAAGTTCATGGGCTCATACATGAAAAAGATACAGCTAATGCCAAAGTGAGAGAAATATTAAGGGAATGCATTGCAGCATGGATGTGAAATGACTATATAAAAGATAAATAGGAGTAGCTGCTTTATGTTTTTGTAACATAAATGTCTTTTGTAAGGGTAGTTTGGTTCTGTAAATTTCTATGTTCTTATAAGTGCTTAGCTTTTCCTCCTTTGTAATGTGACAACACTTTGTATGTATTTTGCAATGGATCTTTGTCATGTATTTGTTACCTTTCATTAGTATGCATAACATATCGAGTTTGCTTTTGTTGAAATAGTTGGAAAATGAGCACCGCAAATAACAACAATGAGGACATTAAAGGTGAGACTGCAAAAAGGGTATATCTTTAATGGACATAATCAATGGATGAGTACCTAATTAATTCCTTCTACCACCAAAGGATTGATGGGAACAAGTAAGATAGGACATTTACCTCATCGACATATAACAATGTTGTCAAGAAACTTTGAGAAAAAACCAAAATTCCATCAATTAACAAGGAGAAGATCAAGAACATGTGGCTAAAGACAATAAAGCCTAATTTCCATGAAGTGTTTGATTTGTTTAACAATTTAAGTGGTTTTGCATGGAGTCTAATCTTATGTCCATTCGAGGCTAAACCCAAGGTTTGGTGAGCTCTAATAGAGGATTTGCATAAAATATCTTAACATATAAGCCATAATGATTGTTACACAATGAAATATACTTACTTATAATCTTTTTAGAAAAAACTAACTACTAAGAAGTGGATGAGTAAACCTGTTATGTACTATGATAGGCTTTGAGAGAGATTTAGCAATGATAGGGCCGTAGGACAAGGTGTTGAGACGTTAAAGGAGAAAATGCGGAGATGGGTTCGTGAGAAGAATGATGTAAGAGCTTAAAAAATAGCAGAAATAGAAAGTATGGTCCTTGAAAATCAAGTAACTTTGGAGAGTCCATTTTGTAACCTATGCCATGATTGAGATGAAGAAATGATTTCCATAGAAGGGAATCCCCTTACTACAAGTATTACAAATGTATCAAGCATGAATGCAAACATGGATCCTTAAGCTTTGGCAAAGAGAAAAAGCGAAAAACAAAAAACTATGAATGAGGAACTCATTGACAAAGAGGATGAAGGGATTTGACTGGCAATTAAGGGAATGGTTGAAGCTATAAAGGTAATGAAACGAAATCATTAGTCGCACTAGGCCTTATGTTTACTCAAGAGAGGAGGTTTATGATGAGCTTGTTAATATTGGGATTGAAGACGATTTACATTTTGATACATATGATTTCTTATTAGTTGATCCTGTGTGAGTCAAAAGCTATTTTGGTTACCCTTCCAAGGAATGCAAAAATTATCTTCTGTGGAAAATGTTCAATGAAGGAAAGCATATGTGTTGAAGTTATAGCTAAGGAGTAACATTGAGATGACCCTTGCCATGATCTAGCTTATTGTAATTGTTTTGGCATCAACTAAACCTGTATAGGTTTGCATTTTGTAATTACTCTTACTTACTTGGGCTATCATTTAAGGGTATCTCTTCTTTTCTTTTCTTTTTTTTTTTTTTTTTTTTGCTTTTATAAATGTAAGCATGTATGTGAGACAAGACATGGCACATGTAAGAACCTAATCAAGTTTATGTTATTTGAAGTTATTTTGAAAGAAAATATATATTTCAATGATGTTTAGTTACATGTGATGTTGTCTAAATAAGTTGACCTGAGTTTGACTATGGTTATTTAGCATGAATGTTGCAAGGAACATGATGATTTAAATAGAGAATTGCAGTATATCAAGTAGATTCTTAGTTTGCAGCAAAACAAGGAATGTGGCAATGTGAAGTAATTAAGATATGGACATGAGATGATTATGACTAATCAGGTTATTACTAGTTCGGTTGTTACTCCTATTGCAAAGGTATGTGCTTATATTATGCTAGTTAAGATCACATTCTTTTGTTATCTTTCTAAAATATTATCTCTTCAACACTTGTCTGTAATGTAGGCTACTAACAGAGATGGTACAATTCTACTCAAGTATTATTAGTTCATCAATTCAAGGTTAGAGTGACTAATATTACATCAAGTTAGATGATAATTCTGTAGTAATTTATTATGAATTGCATTCTAAAATATGTTACTTTATTGTCCTTTCATAGTGGAGTACTTACATAGATAAAAAAAATAAGCTCATAAAATACAATGCTTTCATTAGAAAGAAGGTTATTCTATTTTCCATGTTCAATATGCAAAGAACATCCCTTCTATGGTGGATGGCTTGAGGTCTAGCTAGAGAAAGATTTTATTTTGGGCATTTGAGAGGAACTTGGTGAAACAAGTAAAAGTAGCTTGTTCTTTTGTTTTCCATTGTCTCTTACTATTTATGTGATAACTACAATGGAAGACTTATTTTTTAGAGAAGAAAAAAATTTATTGGTTAGCTTTTCACTTAATATCTCTTTAACTTTGAAAGTTGAAGATGGTATTATATTTTTTATAGAGGTTTTCAAATTTTTTTATGCATTACCTACTGTGAAGGGTATGAGCTCAAGGGCTTTTAATATCTAGAGTTATTACTTAGTGGGTATTAAAAAGACATAAGCCTTATTTAGTTAAATATGTGAGGAAACATTATTAAATAGGTTCAAGTAATGGATATTTGTTTAATTAAAATTAAATTTAAGGTAGTTAATGTGTATTTGGAGAATAAATTAGTGGCGATTCATTAGCTAACAACTCTTTCTTATGAAAAACTCACATAGAATGTGACAACACCTTCACAAGCCACTTAAGATACGGTTTTCTTTGAGGTAGTTGTTTATGATACAGGCTTCTACTTTTGAGTAACGTACTATTGAAGGAGGTGGAGAGAATATACCCTTTCCTATTCTATGATTGCAATTTTGGTGTATACTGGGGACATGTTGAATCTATATTTAATAACTATTAATTGAAATCCAAATTGAAATTAATATTCAGATCTTGAAGATATCAAATAAATTTTTATCTGTACTAGACAAGCATTATGAGTAGGTTATAATTATCCGATACCGCTTTTGGATTTTTAAGAAAAAAGGAAGATTTATTTGGTGAATTTGTCTCTATAATAAATGGAACATAGCTATCCATACAATTTAGTTCTCATGCATGTTGATTTTGATGGTATTGTGTAGTAGAGATGATTAACATACCCTATGATTCTTGTAGCATGCTATGGCAGAAGATAATAAGAACTTTATGCAAGGATTAGTAAGTGGTTGACCTTCCATTTGATTGATATTGATTTTCTAAATCTTTATTTTCATGTCTTAAAGATAATAAGAACTATTTAGGAAACAAAATGCCGTTGAGTTAATTCTAGAGATTATATATGGTTGAAGAAGTTTTCCCTTTAATATTATTTTCTCATAGTTGTTAAAAAAGATTGATAAAATGAGTGATACAAATTCTTAGATTTGGTGTCATTGAATAGGGCGGTGCAGTATGTGAACAAACCATACATGACATGCTTCTAGCTTGAGAAATATTAGTTGATTGTTGAGGCATATCGAGACAACATTGAGTAGAATGTCAATGATGCAAACTAGCGTTATAGTAATCCAAGGCTCTTCAATATTATCATTTTCTGTTATGGGTTGAAAATAGTTAAAAGGGTAAGTTGGTCATATTTTTATGTTACTTGCTCTCTTTATATTAACCAAACAAGAGAAATAGAAAAATTTCTACTAATTTCCTTCCATTTCCACTCTTCATATCTAAACATGCATGAAAATCCTACTTCCTTTTATTTCCTTTCCTTTCCTTTCTTTTCCTTTTCATAACTTTCCATAAATTTCTATTTTGCAAGTAAGTTGCTAAATAGAGTGTAAGTCAAGGAAAATTGGGAGCAACTATTTACTTAATATAACAAACTTAAAATCAACAAGTTAATAATAAGCTAAAATATATTCACATACATTATCTATAGTTGACCTTGGTAAGATGAAGTAGCCTAAGGGGAAGCTCATGTTAACGAGTAGCATTAGACCATTTAACAAAACCATGTAAGTGGTTATTTATGTGCCTTGAGTAGACTTATATATAATCTTAACTTTGCATGCTTTATGAAGCCTTGGCTTGGCTCAAGTTGGTTGTGAATTTGATGTGCTTCTTGATGAGTTATGTAGAGCTTCTTTTCATAATTATTACTAACTGAATGATGTTTCGATATTGAATAGGGTTGCTATCATCTTATACTAAGTGTTTATGTGACATCTACTAGGATTTACACTAACCTAGGAAAGAATTTAGAGACTAACCCAACCTCCTAAGGTGTTCACTTAAGTGAACCTGATATCGAGGACTTAGAAATGACAATAAAACAAAATAAAAGGTTTGGCTAATAAATAATGAGTAAGCTTATTTGGATTTACTGGGTATTACTTTAGTGTTTGATTTTGATGCATTCATGACATGGTATAAAAAGAACCTACGGTTAAGTTTTCTAAAAATTGAAATTTTGCTGGATTGGATTTCATATGAAAAGCTAGGTTTACCAAGTGAATGACTTGATTTATAAAAGCTAAGTTTTTGAGTATATAGAAACTACAAAATATTTGCTGGGCCAATTATATGCTAGATTTTCTAACCACTCCATGTAGTTATTGCCAGGCTGCTAGGTTTTGGCAACTGATTGTTGCTTTGCTAGGTTCTTACACTTTGGTTTGTGTCTAGATGCCTAGTTGAAGTTAACCAACTAGATGAGTTGCTAGGTTGAGCTAAAATATCAATATCAATGCATGCCACGTACATTCACATGACATGCATTATCTGCATTGATTGCTTGGTTGGGAAGTGATAAGATATTATATTTTGACTAACTACTTGTTGATATGTCGATGGTATTAGCTATGCTTGTTGTTGTGTGTTTATCTACTTTTACTCAACTTATATTAAGTTGAGGGGATAAGTTGTCTTATCCTCAGGTGTGGGAATGAGTTAAACAGGGCATCACATTGTAAAGGAAGAGAGACTTTAGGGTAGTAGTAGGAGTAGGAGACTGCTTCCTTTGGAACAAATGATTAGCTACAAGATATAGCTCAAGTTTAGGATGGCTCTTTAGGGAAAATTATGATGTTTTATTACAACAGATCCAGCATAGGGGTTGTAGTTGTAATGTCTGGACTAATAACTGATTCATATATCTTACTAGAATGTATAGTTGTGACATTCTAAGTATGACTCACTTTTGTAAAAATGTCCTATGTTATTTGTTATGTTGAATAAGAAGTGATTTGGAAAAAAAAAAAAATGTTATATAAAGTGGCATAACAGGTTGGATACAAATCTTACCTTATCCCTAACTCGGGGATGGCATAATAAACCGTCTTCATACACCAAAAGTTTGAGGAAAATATTTATGTAGATGCCTAAAAGGCGGGGCATTAGATGGATAAATTGATTTAAGACTTCATTTTGCCTATCACTTTAAGAATTGTAGGCAATATGCATGTGCAATTTTGTCCCACTCAAAGTGTATAACTCCTTCCAAAAATAGGGTCTCAAGCATAAATAATGATCCATGGATATCTTGTAGCTTGACTGCTATTTCCATAATTGAACGAGCTATTTTAGATGTAGAGTAATGGGAATCCAAAGGACCTAGATGATAGTACTTGGATAGTCTATCTATTACCACTAGAATGACAAAATACTCATGTGATTTAGGTAAACATGTGAAAAAGTCCATGCTAATATCTTCCTACACCCTCTTTGGTACTAGTAAAAGGCAAATAAACCAACTAGTAAAGTTGTCTTATACTTCATTTTTTGGCAAATCAAACAATTTTGATACAGTTTGCAACTTTTTTGTGTATTCCTTCCCAAAAAATTCATTGACCAATCTTTTGTATGTTTTCAAAATCCCAAATTGGTTGCTAGTAGGAGAAGCATGAAATTCCTCCAAAAGAATGGGAATAAGACTCAATTGAGGCACCAAAATGAGTTGAGACCTATGATATAAAAGATCATATTTTCATAGTAATGGCTAATTAAGTTGTTTCCTTTGCTTAAATCCTTCAATAATTATCTTGAATTCATAGAAAGAAGTGTACTTGCTTCTAAAAGTATTAACCAAATGAAAGTAGGGCATGGAGAATCCTAAATAATAACCTATGTCAAGTCTTGTCATGAAATAGGATTGGCCACCTGATTTTTTAATGCTTTCATATATTTAACACTATAGTCATAGCCCATCAACTTATTCAAATACTTTTATTGATTGAAGGTTTGAATCACTTGAGCCAATATCTCCTATAAGCTTTTATGATCCCTACGGATAACAAAATGAGGCCTAAGTAAGTATTGTCTCCATTTCTATTTTGCCTCAACTAAACCATATAATTCCCTTACATAAGCAGAGGCCTTCCTCAAATATATAGGTAATATCTTAATAAAATAAGCTATTAGATGGCTCTCTTGTAAGGAAATTGCTCTGATTCCATTAACAAATGCATTTATCTTTATTACAAATGGCTGGGTAAGATCAAAAAGAGCCAAAATAGGGGCATTAGTTTAGGTAAACTTCAATGTTTCAAAAGCCTCTTATGCTACATTTAACCACTAAAATCCATCCTTTTCTAATAAGTCAGTCAACAACCCTAAAAATAAGGCATATCCTTTTATGAATCTTGTATAATACCTAGATAAGCTAAAAAATGCACGCAATTATTTAGCTAATTGAGGCATTAGCCAATTTCTAACCGCTTCAACTTTAGTACTTTCAAGAGCAACCCCATCT
Source organism: Lumnitzera littorea (assembly GCA_024138015.1). NCBI lineage: Eukaryota > Viridiplantae > Streptophyta > Magnoliopsida > Myrtales > Combretaceae > Lumnitzera > Lumnitzera littorea. The sequence goes on from JAMXBB010000003.1 coordinate 104,413,507, forward strand.
TTATTGACTACATGTCCTAAATATTCTATCAAGTGCTAGCCAAACGAACATTTTATTCTCTTCTAATAAAATTTGTGCTCAATAAGTAAACTCAGAAAAATATGATAAATGGTGTAAATGATAGTTCACAAAGGCATTATAGATGAGAATATCATTAAAAAAAAAAAATCACAAACATGCATGAATATGGAGAGAATAACCTATTCATGATAGCTTAGAATGTAGCATGATCATTAATTAAGCTAAATGATATTATTAAAAATTCCTAGTGACCTTCATGTGTTTAAAATGTGATTTTCTTAATATCACCTTAATACATATGTATTTGTTACTTGATCAAATATCTAATTTAGAGAAAACCAAGATACTCTTGAACTCATTCAAAAGTTTTTCAATGGTTAGAATAGGAAATTCATCCTTTATAGTAGCTCAATTAAAGGCTCTATGATTAATACAAAAGTGCTACGTGTCATCTTTCTTCTTCACTAAAAGAATAGGAGGAGAAAATGGACTTTTACTATGTTGGATTATCTCTTGCTTCCACAATTCCTTGACTTAGTTCTTAATCTCAACCTTTTGAAAGTAGGGATAATGATATGGTTTCATCTTTATGGGTGCTACCCTTAGGTCAAATGTATGGGATGTTGGATGTTACGTAATGGAGGCAATGATGATGATGCCTCAATGACTTATGAGTAGTTACCCAATATTTGCTTAATGCAAGTATTGTTGGTGGCATTCTCTAATGTGTTACTCTCCATTATTTGAGCCATAGGTTGTATACAAGAAAGAATAAAATCCTTATAAAACGTCCTATGAAATTACTGATGTGAGGCTTGACTGAAAATAGTATTTTCTTCCATCAGTTAAATAAACAAAGACACCATCATATACAAATTCCATAGTAAGACACCTTTAATTAATAGTAACAAGTCTTAGACCTTGTATCCATCCTAACACTAATTCTGCTTCCTAGCAATACAAAGAAAGTTTCTTCAAAGTTCAAGTCTTTGACACACAAGGGTACTCTAATGCACTATCCTTTACGCTATAGTTTATCTCCATTTCCAATCATCACATTAAACATAATGTTTGGAACCACTATCAATTGTAAATGTTTCACCAGTCTTGACTAAATAAAATTGTGAGTGCTCCCACTATCAATTAGAACAATAACATTATGCCCATTAATTATCCCTAAAAATTTAACTGTTTAAGGAATTAAGGTACTTGCTAGAGTATGGTAACCAATTATTAAGGAATCAGAGTCTTCTTTAATCATCCCAAGTCAACTATAAAATCATCATGCTCCTCTTCACCTCTAATCAATTTCAAACACTTCGACTTACATTTATGATTCCAATGGAACTTTTCATTGCAATTAAAACAAAGGCTTCATTCTCTTTGACTAAACATTTCTACTTCGAAAAGTTTTTAAATGAAATAGAATGTTTAGAATCTAGTTGTAATGGGTTAGAAGAAGAAGAAGATATTATAGTAGAATTAAGTTAGAAAATTGCAAAGAAGATGAAAGTATTGAAGGTGTAGAAATAGATGGAAAGTATTTAAGATAAAAATAATGATCATATAGTTTCTATTCATACATTTTGGTAAGTGAAATAGTAATCATAAAGTTTAGGGGTCTAGCTAATTCAAGTTCTTCGTGTAACAATGGTTTCAATCTTGAAATAAAGTAGCTCATAAGAAATAAATCAGTAAAATCTATCCTTCTAATGCTCAAAGCATCAAATTGAGTTTGATATTCATGAACAATACACAATCGAAACAACTTAGTAAGAACTCAACTATTTATTTAAGTACTTCCCTTGAAACCACTATAAAAGCTTTGTCCTCCATAGCTAAGTTGTTTGTTAGGGATATTATGAAATTGAAAAAACTGTTCAACTTTGAATGACTAAACTAAATCATCGTACCCATTTAATTTAGGAACTTTCAATTTTGTGCTTTTCAACGAATTATCTAATTAGAAGCATGATGCTACATTCAATGGGAACTTTTGTATCTAGTGGTGATTGAGAATGATTCTAAGTGTTACCTTAATCATTTTTGGGAGCTACTGAAAAGAGCACCAAAATTGTTATGTCCACTATTAGCCCCAATCTCTAGCTAAATTGCAATGAATGAATGATTTTAATCCCTCGGTTACCTTACTTGAATTCTAGGGTAATATCTCAAATATTCTCTCTCTCTCTCTCTCATTCTCATTATTCTTTTTAAAGGTAAATTTTAAAACCCTAACTTTCTATCTCTCTTCTCTCGTGTTTATGTTTTACACTCAATAGATAATTATATCTTAATCTAACTATTAATGTTGTTTATGTGATGTGAGAAATATGAATGAAGATGAAAGTAATGCAAATGAGTGACTACTTCAAGTGGATTGGGTTCCTTTCTAAAAGGTATCACTTATTTCAAGGTGTAAAAGATGCGTCCCTCCTATTCTTGATTTAATTTTGTACTCTATGATGAAAATAGTTTTGAAAGTATTTTTTAGCTGCATTTTTTCCATCTTAAATCAACTACTTAAAACTACCATTAGTTAGTATCAATTCACATTGTTATTTTCATATACATTTGTATTGAAGCACTTATGTAATCTTATTCTATAACAATAGTCTTTCATCTAATGTGAAGTTTGTCTTCTTCTATAATATCTTCTTGTAACATAATAGGTTGATATTGTAAGATCATATTTCTTTATATCGTCAGTCCCAAATGGTGGAATCATAACAGTATTGCTGTATGAACTATTTTAGGATAGAAGTTAACCTCATAACCACTTCTGTAGACCTAATACACACAAAGTGAACTCAACTATACAGCTTTGAAACATCCAACTCAGCACCTACATTTTCCTAAAATATGTATAATAGTACATTAACTCCTTTTTAAAAGCCATGTAAAATAATTTCTTCATACACATTCCTAGATATAACTCTTATAAGTCAAATGGTTTTACATTCTATATTATCTTATAGATCGACTATAGAAACCATTGGGTAACTAATGGTGGCCTAATTATTTCTCTTAAAGACAACTAAGACTGTAGAAAAGAACAATGATCCAGTCAAATTTTCATTAATTCCTTACTCTCCTAGCCCTATCAACTTCTAAGGGCTTTGATATACACTGCATGTCTACTCCTAACCTACAAAAAGAATCTATAAGAGAGTGAGCAGCCATTGCTTAGGAAGTGGTATGGAGACAAAAGCATGTGTATACCAAAAAGCAAGTGGGGTTGTCAACTAGGTTAGTTGTATGCAATGCATGGTTAAGCAAATGCTATTGCAGGATGTTATTCAGCCCATCATAAGATTAAAAAAATTGCACTTACTTTAATCCTCATTTGAGAAGTTTCATAAGCCATGATGCCCTTACAACTGAACCCAAGTTTGTATAACTAAGACATCCCTCCTCCCACAAATACCTTTAAACCAATGTCCTCAACTTTTCCGTGACCTCCTTTTCTCTCACTTAGTTCAATTACGGTAAGGAATGGACCATTTTAGCCATCCCTTTTGAAGGGGGATTATTTGGTTAAAGAATTCTAACTATCCCCTAATGGGTTGGAATGCGTATTAAGTTAAGAATTAGGTCAAATATAGTTTAGTTCAAGTCAAAGGTAACTAATCAATTAAAACAATTAGGCGAATAACACTTCATCAAAATAGCATAAGTAATATTCAATTAATAATCGGAGACATATAGGTATACACACAATTGACTAACTACAAACACAAACTAATATACACTCAAGCCTCCAGCTACCTTGAAATAGTACTCCAAAATATGTTAAAGTATTAATCCCAACTTACCTGGAGTTCTCATTGCCTAGCTAGGTTCAATTGTAAGCCTTCTTAGGTTAGGAGTCCTTATATGACAAATGATACTTTTAGTATTCTTATAAGTCATAAAGGATCAATTTTCTATTTACTGTTCTTTGAATTGAGTTCATTAGCCTCAATTTAGAAGTAAATATGTGTAAGTGTTCAAGTTTTAGACCTAGATTATGTCAATTCCTACTTACGTTATCCTCTCAATTAGCCTTTGAAACATCCTCTTAGTTTAGTTAACTTAAAAGTCCTAAAAGAATATCCTCTAACCAACTCTTTAAGTCTACTATAGCTCCATTTGATTCATCTGTTTTCTATCTTATTAACGTCTACTCAAATCTTTGTGTTTAACAAGAATAAGACACAAAAGAGATGGAAATATATTTTTTAAAAAATATAAATTAAAATAATCATTTCTAATGTATAAAAATATATTTTCAAAATTTTTCATCTAAAAGCATATGGATTTTCATTTTCCAATTCTAACATTTTAATCACTATCTTTATTGTAATTATGAAATAGAAACAAATAAGATATAAGTAAGGTAGTTTTCTAAATACCAAATTTCAAATAAAAACAGATTAAACATAAATCAGAAATAGATAAGATATAAACAAAAATAAAATAAAATAAAAAGACAATCCAAACAAGCACTATAGCTACGATTTACACTTTCACATCCAATTGTTCAGCCTCTGTCTATGTCTTAATATAAGATTGATTCACTAAATCCTCTAAAATATCCTTTACAAACTACTCGAAATCCATTTATATACTAAACTTCCATTTTCTCTACCTATCTTTAGTCTTACATTAGTAACTGAGCATCTAATCTATCCCTATCTATTAATAGTCGGTTTTCACCTTATAACATTATTTGTCTACTTGGTTATCATGAGGCCAAGTTATTTTGTTTTTGGTTGGTACAGAATGAAGCTCAACCCATTCGATGGGCCTTGAAGCCTAGCCTATTAACACATCTAGTTTAAACTTAGGAAAGTGGCACGAATAGTTATAATCTAGTACGATTTGATTATATAACCACCTACTATTCTTATATCTTTGGCATGTGTTTAATTAAGAGATCTCCACATACTCCACTATTGATGATTAACTGCCATTTTAAACACCCGATTTTCACCTATAAATATGAAGGAGAAGCATTGTAGGAATCTTTGACAACCCTAAACTTTATACTTTTCTTACCTCTCTTAAAACACACTTACTAACTTAGGCATTGGAGTTACTATACTGGACTAGCCTTAGAACCGCTTAGTTTTCTATGTTTTTACAGGAACTAGATCCTATCCTAAAATCACTCAACTACATTTGGCACCGTTTGTTTTTCATTACACACCCACATGACAAGGACAAGAATGACCAAAAGTTTAGGTGTTAGTTCTTTACCCCACCACCAAGTGGGGGGAAGTAGGCATATTGACAAACATCATTTGGCTAAGTTGGAGCAACTTTGCCTCTACTTAGGTAAGGAAAACCAAGAACTCAGCAAAAAACATGATGGGATCCCTAAACCTTCTCCATAAAAATATCCACCTAGATGAAAACCAAGAACACGGTGATAATAATGCTAAGAACAATGGAGACTCAATCTACTCTCTTGAATTACCGAGAAAGTAGGTTGTTGTTACATTGCGACCTTCAACCCCTGTTCTTAAGTAAAATGACAAGGGAAAATAACCACAGTAGGTGCACCATGTCAAACCCTCGCATGTTAGCACTCCTATTACGATGAGTAAACAATTCCAAATAAAGAAGAACCCTTTCGTCCCTAAGATTTTGAATGAAGTTATACCATGGCACATCAAGGTGCTACAAGTTGAAACTTATGATAGAACAAGAGATCTTAAAAATCATGTTGAGTACTATCGTGCCTTGGCTAAGTTGCATGGCTTGAGTGATGCCGTGGCTTGCTATGCTTTTCCCTCAACATTAAGGAACATGGTTAGTATATGGTTTAAACATTTTAAGCCAAACATAATCTCATGTTTTGAGAATTTAGCAAAAGTATTTTTCTAGCACTTCCTTGTAAGTAAGCTTCTCGTTAAGGATTCTTTTATCCTTAACATAATCCAATATAATAAAGCAAAGATCAAATGAATTTGTCAAGGACTATTTGGCTAGGTTTATGGATATGAGTGTTACTCTCAATGTAGTTATCAATGGTGTTAACCCCCATAGAGACGTTTTCAAGTCTCTTACCAAAAATAAGTCGAGAACATTTGTTGAGTTCAAAGCTAAAACCACGTCTTACATCTACCAGGAAGATAATGTTAAGGATCATCGAGAGCCCACTCAGAGTAGAGGAGACTGGAAAGGTAATAAGAAGAAGAGTACAAAAGATTGACTTGGAGCAGACAACGATTAGTGTCCCATTACTGAGAAAAAGAGGCTACGCATCTTGACATATTATATCCATATGGCACTTAATTGTCCAATTGTGGACATATTGATGGAAGTGTACAATCAAAGAGGTGTGTTGCAATGGTAGGAGAGAATGAGAGTCCTTCAAGATGGAATTTGAATAAATATTGTAATTTTCACTGTGATACAGGTCATACTACTGACAAGTGTATCCAACTCAAAATGCGATCGAGGATGCAATCTAGTGAGGGTATTTGAGCAAGTTTTTTGCACACGATGTTGAAAACATAGAACAATTGACTTGAAGGAGACGTGATGAGTAGGAGAATGTCATACGGCCTTCTCAGGTAGCGAAAGATACAAGAGACAGAAGTAGTAGTAGAGTACTGAATGGTATAATAAATACTATTGTTGGTGGACCTTTTGCTTTAGGTTGGTCTAGCTCTTCGGGCTTAACTAACGCTCTTCATTATGTTTGTAATGTGTAGGGCAAGAAAGTTAAGGTCAAAAATTCAATATCTTTCTTGGAAGAGGATTTCGAAGGTGTTTAAAGACCTTACAATGACGCACTAGTAATTAGTGCAAAAATTGCCAACTTTGAGGTAATAAAGATTCTAATTAACACTGGAGTTGGTGTATGTAGAGGGGACTAACAATTGGCAAGATCCCTGTATATAAGGGCACTGCACCAAGAAGAAATCTTCCAAGTTGAAACTTGTCCAGAGCAAAAATTAGTTGACATTGAGAATGCCGAAGAAGAGACAAAAGAGAATCTATTAGGAAATGGTCTAAGGAGGACAACTAAAATAGGGAAACCATTACTAGCAGATATTCGCTAAAGCCCAATTAATTTCTTGCTGGATAATGCTAATATCTTTGCATGGTTCCCCTCGGATATGCCGGGTATTCCCAAACATGTTGCAACACACAAACTTCATATCAATCCTAATGCGAAGGTTATTTAGTAAAGAAAAAAGCATTTCACTCCTAAACAGTAGGTAGTCATAGAAGAAGAAGTCTAAAAGCTGCTTAAGGTAGGGTTCATTAGGGAAAAGCCTTATCCAACTTAGCTAGCCAATTGTGTGTTAGTTAAGAAGTCAAACGGCAAGTGGTGGATGTGCATAAACTTTACACATTTGAACAAGGCCTGTCTTAAAGACTGTTTTCCCTTATCGAAAATAGACTAATTAGTTGATTCGACTACTAGACATGCCTTGCTATCCTTTATGGATGCATTTTCTAGCTATAATTAAATTAAAATGGATGAGGAGGATGAGGTTCACACATCATTCATATCAACTTTAGGATGTATTGTTACATGGTGATGCCTTTCAGGCTAAAAAACATTGGTGCAACTTATTAGTGCCTTGTCACGAAGATGTTTAAGCCGCAAATCCACCATAACATTGAGGTATATGTTGATGACATGATAATGAAAAGCACATCAGAAAGCTAGCAACTTGCTGATCTTAAAGAGATATTCAGCACTCTTAAAAGATACAATATGAAGTTGAATCTACAAAAATGCGTTATTGGTGCAACTTCAGGAAAGATTTTAGAATATATGGTCATTCGACATGTTATTGAAGCAAATCTAAGAAAAATTGATACTATTAGAAACATGAAATCTCCTTGCATGGTCAAGTTTAAGAGTTGATTGGGTAAGTAACTACCCTTAATAGGTTTGTGTCAAGAAGTGTGGACAGATGTGTGTAATTCTTCAATATTTTAAAGAATTCGAAAGATTTAAAGTGGACAGATGAGTATGAAAGGGCATTTGGTAAATTGAAGAGTTTCTTGTGTCACCACCAATACTCTCGACACCTATTTCAAAGGAAAATTTATATTTTATCCATCGGTTAACAGTTGAACTCTCTCCTCTGTCTTGGTTCGAATCGAAGGCAAGGAGCATTGGCCGATTTATTATGTAAGTCATGTTTTAGAAGGACTAGAATATTGACATAGAAAAATTGAGAAATTTGTATTTGCGGTGGTTCTCTCAACAAGGAAGTTGAAACCATACTTTGAGGCTTATCAAAATATTATCTTTATTGATTAGCCTTTAAGGTAAGCTTTACAATAGTCAAATTCCTTGGGGAGGATGATGAAGTATGCTTTGGAGCTGAGTACTTATGGTGTACAATAGAAACCTAGAACAGCATTAAAAGCTTAGGTGTTGGTAGATTTTTTGGTTGTGTTCATAGGTGAAGAGGACAATGTAGAGATACTCAAGAAGCCGATATGGAATCTATATGTTGATAGTTCTTCAACTAAGGAAGGAAGTGGTGTAGGTCTTATTCTGCAAAGACCTCATAATGTCAAGGTTAATTATGCTTTGAAGTTTGGATTTCCAGCCAAGAACAATGAAGTTGAATATGAAGCCTTAATAGTAGGACTCAAATTGGCAAAGGAAGTTGGCATCGAGAAGATCGAAGTTTTTCAGGTTAGGGGAGTGATGTGGCAAAAGAGGAAGTAATGAGCAAGTACTTGTTGATAGTACTAATGCTCATAGAGGAGTTTCAGTCCTTTTTGATACATAAAATACCAAGAAGCAACAACATTGCAGCCGACAAGTTATCAAAGTTAGCCAATATGGCACTCCTCTATTTAAATGACAAGCCCTTTGTTAAGTTCTTCCCTAATAAAAGCTTTCAAATTGCCCAGCAAAGCTTTGAATTAGCTCCCTGCTCAAAGGAGAGGTCCTGGATGGACCCAATCATAGATTATTTGAAGGACGGCATTCTCCCTAAAGATAAAAAAAGAAGCTAGAAAGATAATCTATCAAGCTGCAAATTACACATTGATAGAAAATCAATTGTGCAAACGCAACATTTCCCAACCTTATCTTTGATGCCTTCTTCTAAAAGATGCATAACAAGTATTATCCAAGCTACATGGTGGTATTTACAGTAACCATGTGAAGGGACAAACATTATATGTCCGTGTACTACGACTTGGTTATTATTGGTTGACAATGAAGGATGACTCAAGAACTTCTGTTCTACAAAGTCCACAATACTAGAAACATGAGGCACTGAGCTATGCATGTCCTACTAAATTGTGTAGCCTCATGAGTCCTTAGCTCTTTGCCCAATGGGGGTTAAACATACTTGGACCATTTCCTAAGTCTACAATTCATCATTATTGCCATGGATTATTTTACTAAGTGGGCGGAAGCCAAGGCATTAGCAAGAATCACTGTATAAAAGGTAGAGGCTTTGTTTTCTACTTCATTATATCGAGATTTGGGGTCCCATTTATAACAATAATTGATAATGGACTATAGTTTGATAATGATAAATTTCGGGCGTTCTATGAGAAACGTGGCATTTGTTTAAATTACACGTCTGTGGCATATTCTCAGACAAATGGGTAAGTGGAAGCTGTTAATAAGATAATCTTATATAACTTGAAGAGGAAAGTTGATCAAGCTAAAGGTAAATGGGTTGATGAATTGCCGAATGTTTTGTAGGGATATCGGACTACTCATAAGACTATGATAAGAGAAATACCCTTTAGATTGCCATACAGTATGGGGGCAGTATTGATAATTGAATTAGACTTACCCAATTTTCATATGTAAAATTTCAATGTAATGGCCAACCAGGTTGATCTTATGGCTAATTTGGGCATTATTAAAGAGATAAGAGACGTTGTTAGGGCAAGATTCATTGCGTATCAACACAGAGTAGCTAAGTATTATAATCAAAAGGTGAAACACAAGGTGTTTTGGCTTAGAGATCTGGTTTGTAGGAAATTAGAGGCTACTAGTGTACAAGATAAATAGGGGAAACTTAATGCAAACTAGGAGGTTCTTGTTCGGATTCGAGAAGTCGTAGGTGAGGAGGCCTATTGATTAGAAAGGCTAGATGGAATAATCATCCCTTGAGTGTAGAATGCTAAGACTTTGAAGCTTTATTTCACTTAGTTCCTTTGATGTTATTTCCCTTTTTGAACTTTGTAATGAAATGGCCTTCAATTTGTTTTGATCATGAATGTTCATTCTAAGTTTTATTAGCATCAATACCTTCTATCATGTACGTTCTTAACTTACACATGATTACCAGATTAATAGAGTTCTAGCTATATGGCGAATAAACTACTTAATTGTTGAAAAGTAGTGATGATCTTAGTAAATCACACTAGTTCATGTCCTACGTGACTAACGGATTGTATAACTTTGATAAGACATCTAATGTGTACATGAAATAAAACATACTGAATATTAATAATGTGCATGAAATAAAATGTGCCGATAAACAATAACACATGTAAAATAAAACATGCCGAGAAACAATAATGAGTGTGAAATAAAACGTACTAAAAATTGGTAAGTTGTGCATGAAAGAAAATGTGCATGATATTAATAACACATGTGATATCAAATGGTTAGTGACTCGACTGAATCTTGTTCATACGATTTATACAAAAACAAAGTACATTAACAATCTCAAGACTTTGAGCATAGGGGATCTCCTTAGATGATTGTTCCTCATCATCATCAGGGACTTCAGCACAAGCTTCATTATTATCACCCTGCCCTTAAACCTCAATCTCTGCATCTTCGCCAACTTCTTTGTCGCTACTACTGATGTTGTTATCGTCGATGTCGGTGAAATCCGAACACAAAAGGTCACAGTTAGGGTAAATCTTTAAAATCCCCTTTTTTGCAGCTTAGGCCCCCTCCAATAACTTTTTCCTTAGTAACTTCTTGTACTACCAACTGGGAGTCATGATTTCTAATGCTTCCTTGACAAAAGACATTTTCTTTGCTACCTCCTCTAATTCAGCAACACGAGAATGGAGCCTTGAGTCGTTTGTCTCCAACTGTTTAATTTTCATCTCAAGCCTATCCTCTTCATTGCTCATCAAACAAACTATTCAACATAACCCCCTGCATTCTTCTTTTTTCTTTCAAAGCTCCTCCTTTAGGTCTTCAATCTGCTTGTATTGTTCCTCACTATTGGCCTTAAGACTTGAGATTCATCAACCACTAGTGCATGTGCTAGTTTCTCACCAGTGAGCTGCTCTTAATATTTCCTAGCCTCGATTCTTGCATTCATAACCACCATGGTTTGAGCCTTCAAAGAGTTGTATCCTTCCTTGATTTTCTGCAATTAGTTGGTAATGAAAAATGATAAATTGATTAGACCTCTTAATAGAGCAACATGTAAAAATTACCTTCTTTATTTCTTTATCAGCTTCATCCAAAGTAGTCAAAACATGGCTACTAATTTAGACGAAAACAATATTTCGTCAGCAACAGAAACATGAGCCAAAAATAAAGAGGTATTTGGTACTTACATCATATAACTTGGCAACAATGTGTCCTTTGTTGCAACCACCAACTTTATCTACATCCTTTTTTACAATCTCCCTATCGCTAAGGAGAATGACTCCTTCCCTTATGGCTAAAGACTTTGTCCTATTACTTTAGCCGAGTCAATATGTAGGATGTTTTGGCCTTAGCATGGCATGAAGTACTTGCTGACTTCTTGGTTCAAAATGAACTTGTTGCTACTAATGCCGAGAGCCTTATTCATTTGAGCTTCTTTCAACCTCTCGTCCAAGGCCTTTAATTTTTTAGATGGAGGTTGGCCGACAAGCTCTTTCCTACTATTTTATTAGGACTCAGCTCACTATCTACTTGGCATGACGACCCCTTAGTAGTCTCATGAGGGATGACTTGAGCCCCACTACAATCGATGATCTCTTGGTACGTCCTCTGGAGGAATATTTTCTAAGGAAGGGATTACTTCAACTTGTGTAGCCTCAATGGCTCCAATTTTTTCAATCCCTTGTTGTTTTTTGATAGGCCGGGTCACCTTTTTCTAAGCAGCTACCTACTTTGTCACTTTCTCCTATACGACCCTTTTCTAAGTAAGCGGTCAAGTAACGAGTGCTTTAACGCTTACTCATTTGTAAAGTTTCAATTTTTTGGCCTTCGCTTAGGCCAACAGTTTAGCAAGATCTATATTGCTTACACCTATGTCTATAATAAAAGTGGAAGCATTAAGAATAGAAAACAGAGAGAAATCGAGAACTTATGAGATCTGTATCAAGCAAAGCTCATAAGCGACTATTCTTCCCCCAAGTCACGAGAATGACTTTCCTCTTGTAGCTTAACTTAGCATGGTAACTACTTAATAGCGTACCTTTTTTCTCAAAAAAGATTGGTTACCTATTTTCATATCTCCTTATTATTCTCTCGGTATCCTAAAAGAACATTTTGTTCTTCCTCCTTTCTTGTATCTTTTTTTTTTATAGTAGTGTCAATTTGATATCTTTGGTATAGATAGGCTCAGTCCATTGGGTCCAAAAAATCAAATTCTTCATTCGATAAAATGGACATGAACTTGTCATGCCACTTGTGGATTTTAGACTCCAACCTATCTATGAATTTCCGCCTATGCCTAGTGGCCACAAAATACCAACCTTAAAGTTGCCTTCTTATTGTAAAGAAATATCTAAAAAATTAGGGTATAACCTTAACTTTAACCTATTCACAAACTATCTTGAAAGCTACAAGAAGTTGATAAGTGTTTGGCAAAAACATACTCAGCGTAACTTAAAAATAATTAAAGAATTGTTTAATGAAAGCAGAAAAGGGGAAGCGTAGTTCAAAATCAAGGTATTTCAAATAAATATGAAACTTGTGCTCCCTCGGAAAGCACACCCTTTCATCTTCCTTCGGCCTTTGTAGATTCCATATTTTAGGGAGATCTAGCTAGTATTCATTGTATTGTGAAACAAGTGTTTTATTGACACCACTTGCCATTCCGTCCAAAGAATCGCTGAAATAAACTACATTATTGTACAAGTACTTAGCTACATATCTTTCTTCTTTATCATCTAGATAATTATCTATTGGAAGAGAGTTGATATGAGCGAGTTTTTCCCATTGCTCTACTGTATTGTTAATTGAGCTACTCAAGGAACATGCCAGCTCATTCCTTTTTTAAGGGGGAGGGGGGAGAGGTAGCCTAGGTCTCCGTTGCTTCAGAATTTGAAAGTACAAGTTAACGAATGATGCTGCAAACCATACCTAATTGAAGTTATGCATAGAAAGTATTTATTAAGATAATGAAGATGGGATCTGTGAAGCAAATAAGAACTCGGATAGTTGATGAGGATGATGACAAAATGAAGAAAATTTGTGTGTGTGAAGAAATCCTTTATATATGAACAGATTTTCATCATAACCCTAACTTACTTTTGATTGGAATGTGTTTTTGTTTGTACTATCAAGCATGGATTAATGATGTGTGTTAAGTTATCAAAGATCTGATGGTTATCTTGTTACTAGCAGTTATTAGCCCTATAGCGTCATGATAGCTAGGGTAACAGTTGTCACACATATCACCACAGGAAGGTAAATAGGCAAAAAATTTAAAAGGCCGTAACCTTTTGTTTAGAATATGATTCATCATGTCTTGAAGTAAAATAAAAACTTCTCATGTCACTTGGCGTCTGGACATCTCATTATGGTATTAACCATTCAGTCCCATCCATCCTCCCAAATTGGATATTAAACTCTATTTACTCCTATAGTTGAGTTCTCAACCATGAGAGTCGGGGGGAGGGGGGTTGCAATTGGTTGACAATTGGTTTTCACCTTATAATATTATTCATCTACTTAGCTGATGTGAGGCTAAGTTATTTTGTTTTCGACTAGTGCCGATTGAAGCTCAACCTACTCGGTAGGCCTTGAAGCCTAGCCTATTAACATGTTTGGTTTAAACTTAGAAAAGTGATGTTAACAGTTATGATCTAGTATGATCTCATTATATAACTGCATACTATTCCTATATTTTCAGCGTGTATTTGATTATCAGATCTCCATTTGTCCCACTATTGATGAGTGACTACCGTTTCAAACACTTGATTTTTACTTATAAATTTGAAGATGAGGCATTGTAAGAACTCTCTAATGACCCTCAACTTTATACTTTTCTTACCTCTCTCAAAACATATTTATCGATTTAAGCATCGTAGTGACTACACCGAACTAGCTCTGGTACTACTTGGTTTTCTATGCTTTTACAAGAACTAGATCCTATCCTAAAATTACTCAACAACACTATCCACCTTACATTTCATAGTAAACTCCATTTAATGCCTCATTTAGATAAAAATTAGATAATTACATATTAGAAATTTGGTAATATAATGTGGGACCCCGGTCTTCGACCAACTATCGAAGACTTGGAATGGTGGCACATTCTTAAATAAACATATAACTTTAAAAATATGACTTGTGAAGAGATAAAATAAAGTACTCATGAGAAGTACGAGTCATAAGTACAACTACGTAAAATAGTTGTAATTATTCAGAATTAGTAAATTAGGGGTTACGGAAAATATTCTTGAAATCAAATATATTTTTAATATAAGGTCCAAAAAGTAAAAAAAAAAAAACACTTTGGTAAAGTTTATTTTATAAAATCAAGTCAGCAAAATATTTAATTTAATAAAAATATGTTTTTACCGGTAGTAAAATATAAATGTTGTATATGCGGAACGCGAGACCAGATTATAGCGAGGCCTTAAAAATAAAATTACCTAAATTATAAAAATAATTATTTGTAGTCAATTAAGAGTAAAATGGCTAGCATAAGCATCCCAGATACAATTATATGCCCGGAATAGGAAAAATAATTATATAATACATAATATACCTAAAGTTAAAGTATAATAAAGTTATACGAATTGAAATCCAGCAAGGACAATTCGAGGGTTATCAAAAAGTAGATTTGGGCATGGCTTCATGTGGCATAAGGATGGGAGACATTTTACAAAGGATTAAGTGATAAAAAACAATGAAAAAAATGAACCAAAAGAGTGATTTAGGCATTAGAGAATTCATTACCAACCATGGAGGGGGTATAAAATTGCAAATAGAATTCCGGAGATGAGTTTACACAACTTAGGATTTGGGAAAAATATAGGGAAGCTTATGAAACATCAATAAAGGTTTTTACAAAAATTAAGAAGAAAAAGGGCAAATTTGGAGGAATTACTAGTTTTCTTGGCTAGAGACTACCTGGAAGTGAGCCCAACCACTTGGAGATAAAGGAGGTGGTGCCAACTTAGGTTGACACACCCCTACCCTTAGATGGTGGCTAGAGTTTTAAGTGGCAATGAGTTTCGGTTTTGCCTATTTTTGATTCTATTTTTCTAAAAATAACAAATGAGCTTTAAAAATTATGATTCTTGGTTTTCCCTAATATTTTTGCATGAGGAATCTAAATATCAAACTAAATTTCTCAAATTCAAAGCATAAAATATGATGTCCTTACGAAAATGGGTCAAAAAAGGAATTTTGTAACAATTTTCTAAAATAGCAAATGATGTTGTTTCTATATGAATTTTTGTATATAAGTTCCTCAAATGGTCTATTTTAAAGTTGTGTAACTATTTTTGGAAAACTATGAATTTGGATTCTAGGTATTTTTGGTTTAAAGTAAAGAAATGTGTTAGAATGCTTAGAAATGAAGGATTTGTCAAGTAATTGGGTTTGCATGTGTAATACTTTGGTCATGAATAAATTTGAGATACTGAATTATTCGAGGGAAATGTGGAAATAGGGCTATGGATGTTGGAGTTGGATGTTTTAAGAAGATTCTGGGTATAGGTCAAAACATGAGTCAAAACATAGATTATACTGTATATCAGGAGGAAATGTGAAATAGCTTATGTTCAAAACATAGGTTAGAAACTACTGTAGGGGTTTATTGATTTTTGGATATGCATATGTGTGTTTTCGTAGTAATTCTCTATGTCCTTTTAAGTGTGTTTAGCTAAATAGTTAACTTTAATGATATGTTGGTAATACTATAGTGAATTGGATGTTTAACAAGTGTTTGATAAAGTCCTTTATCTTAAGATTAGCATAGTATGGTAAGGAAATGAGATATATAACAATATCTATATAATGTCGAGAAGGTGAGAAACTAAATCAGAAAGTACTTTGGGAGAACCTTGTATATAGTGGTAAGTCAGCAATTGGGTCAGAATGTATTTGAGACCAAAGTTGTCCTAAAAAGAATAATACTAAGACCTAGACCCTAAGTGTAAGTAAGTTAATGACTTTGTTTATACTTGACATATATTAACTTGAATATTGTATGCATCTTTTTTAGGAGATATGCATATGGAAAAGTCTCATGAACAAGAGTAAGACTTCAAGGATTTGCTACATGACCTAGGTAAGTGGATTGCTTGTGTTCTAGAGTAGATTTTATTTACTCTTAACTTATTAACTGAAATGAATGTTATGGATCTTGTGTGTGAATGTGATATGTTGTCTAATAAGCTATTGGGATGATTCTTGATCTACTGGGTATATGTATTGTTGGTTGATTCATGATTCATGAATGTAATATATGTTGTTGCTGGGTTGTTGATTAAATTTAATGTGCTTAGTTCAATACTAACTTAGCAAAGAGATTAGGTACTAACCCTGTCTCCTAAAGTGTTTACTTAAATGAACCCAATATCGAGGCTTTAGAAATAAAAATGTAAGTGAAGTAAAGTCAGAGATTGGCTAATAAATAGATGAGTAAACTTGCTTAGTATTTGCTTGGTAATTGTTGGGTTTGTGAGTAATGCATTTATGACATGACACGAAGGGGGCCTCTGGATTAAGTTTTCTAAAACGGATTTCGCTTGGCAAAGTTATATTTCGAAAAACAAAATTTTGGTTCAATAAGCAATTTAGCTTAGGAAAGCTTGGTTTTGTAAAATGGATAGCTTGGTTTATATAAACTGGTTTTCATGCATATAGATTTGTGTTAACTAATAATCGTAAGCACAACTATGGTTACTACTAGGCTAAGTTTGCTAGGTTCTTGGAATTCGATTGTGTCCATATGCCTAGATTAAAGTCGACCAATCGAATGAGAGCTAGGGTTAGGCTAGGATATTGGTATCAATACATGTCACATGCATTAGCATGTCACGTGTTTGTTACATTTGCATTGTTTGGTTGAGTTAAAGTGTATTGTAGTTGACTTGGTGAATTGCTTATGTATTTATGATATGATTTAGCTTGTATTGTTATTTGTCTATCAACTCTCACTCAACTTACAATAGGCTGAGCGGATAAGCTTTCTTATCCTTAGGTTTTGAAAGAAGTAAGCCAGGATCTCATATCATGTGAGCAACGGAGACTCTAGTATGCATAACTAGCATCTTTAAGATAAATCGTAAAGTAGAAAGTAAGTCATAATGTTGGTCAAAGAGTGCATTGGAGAAAACCCTTATGTAGCTGAAGTGAATAAGAAATTGGATTCAAGCACTAAGAAGGAGCTTTATAAGAAGACTATCAAGTTATTTTGTAAAGTCATCAATAGGGATTATAAAAATGTTGTATAGACCACCTAATCAAGTTGTATTATATACAGATATCTTGATAGAGCTATGTATTATAAGAGACTTTACTATTGTGTTACTTTGGGTTGGCTCACTTATGTAAAGATCTCCACTATTGTATGTTAAATCGAATGAGAAGTTTTCATAATGAGGAGTTTCATATTGTTGCATGATTGATTAATTACAAGTTCTACCTTGTTCCTAACTCAGGGATAGCAGTGATAAACCCTATTCAAGTACCAAAAGTTGAGAAAAAAATTTAAGCATACACCTAGAAGGTGGGGCGTTACATTTAATTATAAATCTAGTATATTCTTAGAAACCAAACCACTTCAATTCACCAAAAATCAACGTCACTTCACCATTCTTAACCAAATTACATTAAAAATTCAACTTAGGTCAGAATTCAATTAAATCTACTAAAGCATACTAAAAAACTCCTTATCAATTTTATTTTAAGTCCTAATTTATGAACCTAAAGAAATTAACAAAAATCACAATGAATGATTCAATAAAAGCATTTACAAGGCATTATTCTATGTATTCTAGATAGGTTATAGTAAAATGTTGGAATCAAGCCTACATCTCTTGATTTGTTGAAAATAAAGGTGAAATTGGTTCGATTTTAGCTGTTTCTTAAGAATAGTATGTAAAACAACTTAATTTCATGAAAATAATATTTTTTTATAATTCAATATGGATAACCTAAGAATATATTTTTCTAAAATTTTCTCACAATGATCAGTATTTTTAGAAAATTAATGAAAATAGGACCAGAGGTTGGACTCATTGGTGCAATCGTCTCCAGTGACAGGCAGGGGTGAGTACCTTGTCGGAAGCACTAAGTAGGTCGTGATTTGACTAGATCTGGTGACACTTGGCATCAAGTTTTCATTTAATCTTTAAACTACACGTACCTAGATTCCTGTCTTAATTTTCTTCAATTTCTCAAAAATTTGCCATGATCCTAACAAACTCCCTTGATTTTCTGAAAGTCATAATATGTGTCAAAGTTCCAAATGAGAGGGTCGATGGATTTGCATATAAAGCCTAAGTGGCTTATCCACATCTTGTAGATTTAATTAATTAAGATATCTGTCCTATTCCATATCGCCAAGCGTTAGTTATCCTCCCTTAATATAATAAAGCTGCCATGTCTCTTGCAAAATAGCCTATTGAACTACACCAATTTTTATTACTACTTAATAAATATTTAGTTATTTTTAAGTATAGTATATGTATATTTATATATTTAGATGGTATACTAATTTATGGGTATGCACCTTACTCATTATGTATATTTAAAAAATCTACATTGTCTTTTAATATTATATCATATCATTTTGTTAACTATATTACCTACATAATTTACTTTTCAGAAATCGTTAATTATGGAAGTTTGGAATTGTGCGTTTGTGGATACCTATATGTACATATATTTTTATATATTCCATAAATATTTTTTATGTCAATTTATTCACTATATTGTCCAATTAATTTATCTCTAAGATCCCATAAATTATCAGAACTTGAATTACTCATTTCCAACATCTAATGATTAATATCGCTATAGTTGGTTTTAGCTATATTACCATTTTATTCCTCCGTGTCCAAGATTTAAATACACGAGGTCACTTCGTCTAGTACTATGGCTCCATTGCCAGTCTTGAGTTTAAACAAAAGCTCTTATTGTCGCCTCAAAACTTAGATGCTAAAACCTATTGCTAATATCCGAGGTTTGACATATACCTTCACCAAACTTTAGTGCTTAAATTATTTAATCATATTATATGTAAATATAATCATATTAATTCATATTCAGAATGTTTACATATAGGTGTTGACAAACCATGTCTTATATCCAGGTTTAAAAAAGATTTGTGTCTAAAAATCCTAACTCATAACACAATCTTTTCATTAATAATCTTTAAAAACATAAACTTATATCCTGATTAGTTTTAACAGCATGTTTCTTGTGTGGATTGAAAACGTTTATCGATTAAGAAAATTTCAAAATAAATATACCTTGGATATTTGATAGAGATGTTTTAAGCATTGGTTTTCAATTTACTTGATGTTTATAAAAAAATTACCTTGAAAATTATACTAATTATGTCAAAAATAGGTTTTAATTTCTAGACTAAATATATGGATAAGTCTGATGAAAAATATTAGCTCAAGAATCCAACTACTGACATTAAGTACAATGTAATAAATTAAATAAAAATCTTTGGCATAATTATTTTGTAGTTTGATCCACATCATTATTTAATTAATTTAATAGAAACTAATTAATGCATTCGGTTCAATTTTACTAAAAATATCAAGTGCTGTTACTATAAAGTTTGTTTTTGAGAAAGTATGCCTAAATGGATGTTGGCGCAAAAACCAAAGCTTAAAATATATATTACCGTGCTTTTTTCTTATAAAATAGAGCCAAAGTGGACTGAGGATAGTAATAAAAAAGAGAATGATGACAACTAGTTGTTGATGGTGAGGAGGTCAATAGATGGAGAGAGAGAGAAGTAAGAAGATAGTGAGTATATAATTCAAGAACAATAAATATTAGAAATTTTAATCTTAAATATGTCTGTGTGTGTGAAACCCAAACATTTGTATATGACTTGTATCTTAAACAGGTTCATAAACGGTTTAGATGTTAAACGTCGAATTTAAACACATTTATAAATTAATCCAAATGGATTTGTCTTGTTTATAAATCGTATTGTATACTTACAAAAACCCATTTATAATTGTATCATATTGCATTTGAATTAGTGGATTGGATGCAAAATTATCTACCCCATTTACATATGTTGTGTAAATCAATTAAACTTTGATGATATAGAAATACAATAAGAAAATAAACTAATGATTTATTTATTTAAATTGATGATACTTTTTATATAGATTCTTTGGTGGTATGCTTTAAAGAGCTAAAATAGGACATATGAATTTGAATATGGACATGAATATCTAATTAGACTATGGCTCAATCCATTATATTACTATGATGTAGTAAATGGGTGGTCACTTTGTTGTATTTTATTTAACTTGGGTATAAAATTGTTTTGGTGTAGACTTTAGTAGAGTAGCGAGTCTATACATTAAACCCAATAGAAATTTACATTTTTAACCTTTGCTAGTTCCACCTATTTGATATGTATGGACTGAAAAATATAAAATACAACTAAGCCTTTATAAGCCCATTAATTATTAGGGGATGACACTATCTTTCTCATCCCATTCTAATTTTTTTCTCTCTTCTCTCTCTCTCTCTCTCTAAATCCTTATTTGATGTTTATAGTCTTTATTCAGGTTTCAATTCCAGTAATAAAGATTATAAAGAGATCTGTTTACTTCATTCTATATCATCAATAATTTAAAATGAGTTGAAATGTTTGATTTTTTTCAATTTATTCCCTTTTTTCAAATGAAATAATGAGAAAAAAAAAATAGTTTCAGTTTTACATGTCCTTTTTCTGTACATACTAGATTATGCATTAATAATTTCTTATGGAAAAACATGCTTGATTTCTTATTTTCTTTATTTTTATTATACATTTCAAGTTCTTTTTATAAGTACTGTAACTATATTTACAATTTTTAAAAACTATTTTACATAATTTGTAAAAACTTATATTTCTGCATTTTGATTTTATGTTTTAAATTTATAGGCCTTGAAGCAATTCTAAATATAATTATAAATTTGATAACCTTGACTACTTAAATGACCATTTTCTCACGTGTCCCATTTTAAATAAAAAAAATTGCTAAAAATAGCAGTGGAAGTACCGCAATAGGAGGGAGATACAAAGAGGAAAATGTTTAAAGGGACCTTATTAACAGCTGCAAGAAATTCTTTATGTATTTTTTTATATGCTTGCTTTTTGTAAAATATGTAATCAATATTACAAGGTTACTTTTTCATTTAATTTGCCACCTAACATCTAGGTCATCACGGATGTAAGAAAATAAGGAAAAGATTATCGAAGAAGCAGGCATATGATACCGACAAAGAAAACGAGGCCCAGTACTGTTCATGCGAAGGACAGAGTAAAAGACACTGTTATGGAATAGCACAAGACAGAAAATATGTACAACTTTTAGAGCTCAAAGTCGAGGTTTTCGAAGAGTCCAAGATACGCGGCCAAGGGGCCAGGAGGTATTCTCTACAACATGAGACAGAGCGCATCTCCTATGGAAGAAGGTCCTCTATTGCTTTTGTGTTCTGTTTTTTCTTTTTCTTTGAAAAATTTCCGAGAGTTATAACGTGATTCTGTTTATGGAAAATGCTAATAAATACTTTGAATAGGTAGTAATGGGTGATATCACAAGTATGTCTATTGGTTGAACTTCTGGTGGTCCGCCAGTGGTAGACTACGATAGATTTGCAAAAAGCCTTTTATGGCTTGAGCAAAAAGAGTTCTTTGATGCTCAAGTTAGTATAAAGAGAGAAGGGACGACTGATAGAGATAACGGTGAGTTCTTAAGAGAGTGGAGAAGAATCCATCCCTTTACTTGATAATCATATCTTATTTATAGGTTGGAGGTGATGGCTCATGAGGACACAAGGCAAAAGGAGATCGGACAGCATAGAATCCAAGGAGGAGGTACTGCTAGTACTTGATGGGACAACTTCTGTTCTATTGTTGGTAAGCGCTTGGAAAATAGGCCCATCCCAATGGTAGTAGGTAGCCACCCTAATTCAGTGGCTAGATAGTATGTCGTGCGATAAGTGGTCATTCGATAGTAAATGAGGAGGGAGAAGGTAGATAGAGAGAAGAGAGGCTGTTTGGCTCATAGTCTAGTAGGCCCTTTGACTGTAGCCCTCAGGGGGTAGGAAGCGAGCTTCCTCCCTTTGAGCATTAGGAATGAGGGCTAGGTACCTTAGGGAGCAATGCTTCTAGGAAGCTCGAGAGTCAGCTTGACTAGAGAGCAAAGTTCGGACTAGCCCAAAATGGGCATCCAAACACCTTGGTAGGCTTGGGCCTTCAAAATCTTGGTGGTAAGATACGAATGTCAACATTTGCACACCCCTCTTGCCCAAAACTCTCCTTAGCTCTTGGGCAATGAGGGCAATGCTAATGGCTCAATCTTTGGAAGGACGAAGGCCTTGCTATCTTGGTATGGAGTTTGAAGGTGAGAGGCTAGGAGCGTCGTAGGTAACCTTCTAGAAGTAACTGTTCGTAAGTGATGGTTGATGTGATGGTCTATGCCCAGTCTTTTCCAATACATAGTGGCGGCACCTTAGGAAACGTATAGCATGTGTACGTTATTAATTGCATGGGGAACGGCAACCTAAAGTAATCATGTGCATTACTGTTACCCTTTCTTTATCATCCTCTCCCAGCTATTAGATGAGTCGGTGGGTCGTACGTGGATGGATTAGATTTCCTTCCCTTTTACTATAAAAAGGGGGTTATGGGGACCATTTCCCCCATTTTGGCTATGCTTCACTTGTTGATTTTGAGTCCTAACATAATCCCCCATCTTCATAGAGTTTGTGGCACATGAGTTAGTCTCAAATGATCATACTAAGTGGCTGAGCATTCAAATTGGGGCTCTATCCCATTAGTGGGCCTTATGAATACTAATTACGGGACTTCGACCTTCATCAGCTAGAGGACTCCTGTAGGGGCCTACGAGGCTCCGAGAACATAGTAGTTTGAATAAATTCGTGTGCTTTCTTGACCTTATAATGGTTGTCCTTACGAGCTTTAGAGTGTTTGGATGACTTTTATGGGTTCTTCGGTGGTTTTTGGTTACTTGTTCCAAGAGGTCAAGCGATCCTTGGTCACTTATAAGTGTGAGAGGACCTTCTCTTAAGACCGTTGTGGTGGCATGAGCTTGGCAAAGGAAGAGGGTGCTACTGTGGCCTTAGATAGGTGCAAGGGACCTAGCTCTATAGTGACTACAATAGCAGAGGAGGCACAGCAACCACGAATGTATCTTTCCTAAGTCCGTGCTCATTTGCTTAGGGTGGTTTGAGTTGGTTATGGTTCACTAGGGTAAGATAGGAGCTAAGTTGAAGTTGTGAATTAGCCAGCTTGGATTGGGGTCCTTATCTTTTGCCAAGTTGGGATTATGCACAAACTGAGTCAAGCAAACCACCTCATGAAGCTGAGTTGAAATTGTAAGCTTGGATATGGATGTCTGA
Organism: Lumnitzera littorea; assembly: GCA_024138015.1. NCBI lineage: Eukaryota > Viridiplantae > Streptophyta > Magnoliopsida > Myrtales > Combretaceae > Lumnitzera > Lumnitzera littorea. The sequence goes on from JAMXBB010000003.1 coordinate 104,437,277, forward strand.
TATCGAGCAGTAGGATAAGAGGGCCTTAGGCCAATCTAATGTATTTTATACCACTTTTCTTGTTGTCCACTTGTACTTGAGGTTGGTATGCTGGCCCCTAAGCTTTGTCATCATCTTTCGAGTTAATAAAAGGAAGGTTATTTTTACATGCTTGTGTGCATTTTTCTATTCCCTTTCACTCTTCTTTTCCTTTTTCTTGTTCGGCTTGTTTTCTCACACTTTGCCTATTTGTGATCAGTTGCAGAGTGCTTAGGTTTTTCCTAAGTCATTCATGATTGTGACGGTTATATTTCTACCCATCCCAATTAAGTCCACGCTTCATGCCTTAGGCCACATCTTACCTGGATGCGACAATTGATGTGATTGACGTAACTATAGGATGCTCAAGGCTCTTGGGGAGCGTGTGCAATCAATGTTGCACATGTGGATATTGATGTGTTGATCTGCATGGTAGACCATCTTCAGCTATTGATTCCATGATCGTAACATGTCGTTGTCTAGGATGGCTATGGGCAAGGTGACACTTTATGTGGTTTAATTAACCTATATAAGAACTCAATGGTCAATCATTTCCCACTCTTATTATTATTCTGTTGAAACTTTGTTAGGGCTTCTTCTCTCTCAAACCGGTGTTTTCTTCTTTTTGCTTTCTTTTCTTTCGTTTCAAACTTTTAAGGATGGCAGATCAATTGCAACCACCAAAGACTAATTGAATTGCAAGTGAGGCTTGTATAAGCATGAGCCATAGGGATAAGCTTGTCCTTACTCCCCTTCAGCAGGTAGCAGTGGCTATAGATGACGGTATGGATAAGAGTTATACATGGGAAGTGCGGAGGACCTTTATAGAGGTGAGGCCTCGATGCTAGTATTCATTAGAGAATGAGGAGCCAATTAAGTCATTGTTGTCGATTATGAAAGGTAATGACATTGTTACTGAGGTAGAGTATGTCCATAGGGAGGATCGGCGTCTAAGGGTTCTTGATGAAGTGTGCTGCAATGCTGTTGCTTGGGAGGTGTTTGTGCCTAAAAGTAGTGCACAAGCTTGTAACTATGGTGGTGATGGGTGCTCATTTTATATATATTAGAAAGTACCAGAGATAGGGATGTGCCTACTCTTTACTGAATTCTAATTGGATATTTTTATGTGCTTTTGGGTATGCCGAAGTTCTCTCTACCCAAACACATAGCAGATGTTGGTGGGCTTCAAAGCTGTATTCATCTTTCAAATACGGAGGCTTATTGCTTAGATGTTTTGGTACTTCTTTCGCTTGAAGGGGAATCTTGATAGTTAGGTCTATTACTCAAGTTGAGAGTCTCATACGAGGTTGTTTTATAGGTAGAAGAACAAGCTTCATGAATGGAGGTACTAGTTCTTTGTCATGAGGTAGCCTCATGCCTTGTATATTCCTATAAAGTAGACAAGGCCAATCCATACAAAACCCATTACTCACTTGAAAGAAGGAGCCGAGGAGGCTAAAGAGTGGATCCTGTATATTGGTTGGTGGAAAGGGTCGGGGTTTGACATTGTGGAGACAGTAGAGCCGAATTTGAAGGGTAAAATGTTGCATGCTTAAGAGACAGGTATAAGTGCTGCTATAGTCAAGGAGGGGAGCCAACAGTTTGTCGTCGCCAATCGTTAACCATGGGGATTCTAAGGTTGCTCTCTATAGCAGCTATGTTATCTTTATTTCTGTTCTTTTACTAAGTGTTCTATTGTATTTGCAGTGTATGAGTTAAGTAGCAGTGCCTTCAAAGAGAAAAAGTTGTGGGTTTAAGAGGATAGGCACTGTCACAAGGGGAAGAGGCCGGAGGAGGGTAATGAGAGTATCCTTAATGCTATCGATGAAATTTCTATTGAGATCTTTCTTATTGTGAAGAAGAGGAAGAAGGTTACGATTACTCAATAAAGTCGAACAAGATTATGATCGAGGGGTTGAGAGGTGTCCTGACTAGGGTTCTTCTAGGTGTTATTGTACAGCAAGGAGTCATTGTTAATGCGAGTCATGTAGGTATGTCAACGCGAGGGGGCATAAGTAAGATGGTGTTATTGGGGACCCATGCGATAAAAGGGTACCTGAGCAAGGTATGCATGACGTTGCTACTAGGGGAGTAGTGGAGCAAGGGTTACATGAGCAAGTCATGCGTGTTAAGGGGCATAAGTAGATCACGCCTATTGATGGGGGGGTGGTCAGAAAGACTTGTTCCTAATGAGGACAATGCTTGTTCAAGTGATAGGGGCATTGGGGTTTAGCCTATGATGGATGTGCAAGAGCAATCTAGGGGCCAAGGAGGTTTAAGTAATGATAGAGCTAGTGATACTGTGCAAGAGTCGTTTGCTTTAGTATTGCACTGGAAGGCTAAGACGAATGACTTAATTTAAATGTACAACAATGTCCACATTGTTAAAGAGTAGCCATTGATGAGGGCTTATGCCTTGTGGATGCAAGACAAGACATTTAGTGAGCACTCTCTAATGGCTTTGAGGGGTTTGGGGGATACCATAAGGCTATGTAGGCATGCCTTAACTCAAGGGAGTTGACTTCTTGAACAAGTGTAGTTCAGGGTACTTTTATTGTATTATTGTATTCTTAAGGGATGGGATAACATATATTTACTTCTATTCTTCTTGCAGGCTGGATGAGCGAATGAACGGTTAAGGAGTATAGAATGCAAGGAGTTAAGGTAGGAACTGGCTAAGTATAGGAAGCAGAACTCAGAGCTTCAAGGGGAGTGCAATGAGCGTGGTATAGAGAAGGTGGAGCTAAAGTAGGAGTTTACTGCTCTTCCTTCCAGGTTAGGTGGTTGTGAAAAGCAGGTAGAGGACCTAGAGGGAAAACTTGTTACTCTTGAGAAGGAGCTTATTGCAAATAGGAGAGAGGTAGGGTTGGCTAGCTAGGAGGTAGAGGCTACATAAGAAGAGGTGAGGGTTGCTAAGGTGGAGACTAATGCTACCTAGGAAGAGAAGGAGGTAGATGAGAAGGAGGTTGGCCATCTAAAAGAGAAGCTTGCTAAGGCTCATGCAAATTTTCGAAGAAGGGAAGAGAAGCTAAGGGACAACCGTGAGTTGACCCAAGTGACAATAGATAAGCTCTTTGACGAGTTCTTGTCGGGTCATAATTACAGGAAGATAGTGATAGGTGCTAACTAGGATGGTGCCAGAATGGTGAAGAGGATTGCAAAAAGTTCTATCCTAAGCTTGATTTTAGTTTTCTCAATTATCTGCTAGAAGAGCATCTAGTTGAGGATGAAGGGGGTTGATACTTAGGGGGACAGGGAAGCAGTTGCCAAAGGAGGTGACCTTAGGGAGGCTTGAAGGATGTTGTGTTACTGCTTGTAGGCTTTTGTTGTGTTTTCGTTTGTTATTTTGTTTCATTGTCCTTTTTCTTTTGCTCGCATTTTGCAAGCGTAGGATTAGATTATGTCTAGGTGGACAAGTGCTGATGTAATTAGGTTGGTGTAAACACCTTATTTTTGCTCCCTATAATTTTAGAAATTTCTAGAACAGGAAAAAAGGGTTCTAATTCAAATAAATACAAAAAAAAAAAAAATTAGAAAAGCAAAAAAAAAAAATAGAAAATAGAAAATTTAGAAAAAAAGAAGAAGTGGATAATATAAAGTAGAATAGGAAAATTTAAAATAGTTTTAGTATACTATATGGGTCTTAAATAAAAAAAAAAGGGGGGAAATATTGGGTTTGGGCTTAGAGTTAAATCTAATTCAGGCTGATCTAGTCCATATATACAACTTGACTGTATATATGGACAAGGCATAAGCCAATGGCTTGATCGTAAAGAACATGCATACACACATTAAAGACAGGGGTTTGAAACCCAGTAGGCGTAACTGTACCTTTTTCATTTTTCCCCCTCCACTATGCCACATGTTAGCTTCTAATTTTCCTTCTTTATTTATCTCTTTCCACTATGCCACATTTCGAATCAAATTTGATCTCTTTTTCTTTGTGATTCCATCAAATTAATGGTGAAATCATGAAGATTGCATGGAGTAGTACGAATGGAACCCAAGAACATGACAAAGTTCGATCATCAAGAGAAGTAAAATGTGGATTGAAAATCGAGAAAACATGAAAATGCGGATTTTCTTCTAAGTTGAATCTCCATGATTCAAGCTACACAAGGGTTTTCGAAGCTTCTAATCTTCCATTTTGGAAACAACGAGTGTTATGGATGTAGATTTGACCCCCTAATTAATCCAAAATGTACTTAATTTGAATCAAATCCGTGAAAAACCCATTATTGCAAATATTTGAAATATTGCAAAACTTGACTTTCCTAAAGTTTCTCAAACTTGAAATAGTATAAAATGAGTTTGGGCATTCCATTTCTAAAGAGAGAAACACTTAGAATCACTCACATACACTTCCATTTGAAGTTTCTCTCTCTAGCTTCCATGGACGAAACCCTTGTTTTCTTTGTCTAGATTTTATTGATTTAGAGTGGAAATAGGAGTAGTTTAAGTATATGGTTGAGTTTCCATGTGTTTATAAATCAAGAAAACCCCAAACTTATGGTTCAATTTGTATGAAACAAGCTTGAATCAAAGCTTGGATTTTGGCCACTGCGAGAAAACCTTTGTCTACCACCATCGTGGCCACTTAAGCACGAACCACTAACACAGCTGCACTCTTTACCCTCACAAACACCTAACGTAGCTACCCCTGAATTCTTAGCATCCACTATCGAACTCAGCTAATAACCACCATCATTGGCTAAACTAAAAAAACCACCTAAAAGCTATCGGAGGACGTGGTGCTTTCCCTAAAACCCATGGAGACACCTGTTCTTGTGTAAAACTAAGCGTAGAACTACCCAAATCAAGTCTCCCACATCACCCTTATCTCTCCTTCTTGCTCTCTTCCTTGTGCTTGTGAATCAAGTCAACTAAAGTGACTCGAACCAAGGACCTAACCCATTTCGAAGACTTGGTTCGACTCACAAGTGCACCTAGTTGCTATCCGTTTCTTATCATTAAATGTATTTCATGTATTATTTCTTTTTCTTTTGTATTATAATTCATAAAAAAAAAATCCATAAAAAGAAAAGAAAGAACAAAGAAGAAAAGGAAAAGAAAAAAAGAAGAAAGGAAAGCTCTTTCATTTTTATTTTATTATTTTTTAATGCTTCGATAAAAAATAAAAGAAAAAATCATAAAAATAATAATAAGTAAAAAAAAAAAAAGTTTATCACTTAGAAAATTTTATTCTTCAAATAAATAAAGCAAATAAAATCTTTTTCAACTTTGGGACTTCCTTTAGAATTTTTCCAAATAAAACATTTACATTAGGGCTCTCTTCTAGATTTGTCTTAAATAAAATTTAAATGGTTAAAAATATAAACCCAGTGATTTTTTTTAGAATTAAAATCAAATTAACAAACTAAAGTTTTACTGAATAAACTACAGAAAGTTTAATCTCTTCTAGAGGGTACATGGACATCTATGGGACGAGTTAAAATGGGAAATTCTTTTTATCTTTCCTTTTGTAAATAAACTTAGTTTCTTCTTCCTTATTGTAAACAAATTAGTTTTCTTTAAATGTAAATTTAGAATTAGTTAAAAGGGTAATTTGAAAAATAAATTTAAATTCAAAAGGTAAAAGTGGTACTTGTTAGGGATTTAGTAGACTAGCTCCTAGACTCGAATCTCTAGTTTTCAAAAACCGTTTTTAAAAATTAAATTTTTTAGTAGACCAAAGGTTAAGTTAAATTAATCCACCCAATTAATTTAACCTAACCCATTTTTTTTCGACTCTAGTCGGTTGGCGACTCCAAAATCCTTTTAAAATTAAAAGAAAACCAAGTTTTTCCTAACTCTTAGTCAATGATTAGTATTAAGTGGGTTAAGATTTAATATTAATCGAGTTAAGGAAAATAAAATCAGAAAACTCTAAGCTTGACAATCAGTATATTGACCTTAGAAGTTGTATGATTTTGATCGTTCAAATGGAAAACTTTTAATTTTCTACTTATCCTTCTACGCGTAATGTTTTCCCCTATTGTACATTTATGCGCTCTTACTTAGTTATTTTTGTAATAGTGTTTGCTCGACTAATATTGGGGTCATGCTATTTGAGGCCTTGGCTTAGGAACTCTCGGTTCGAGTAAGGGTCGGTCGAGGTTGTCGAGTTATGTGGAGGCCTTGAATTTAGGTGGTTGGGCATTATAGAGTTAATCTATGTGCTCATCTTATTGAGCCCTCAAGTGTAGGTATCTAGTAGATGCTCAAGGTAGAGCTTGAGGCTTAGATTCTCTTAAGTGTACATGCCTGTGAAAGTGTTTGGTTACTTAGGAGAAAAATCAACTAGGCTAATTTTGTTACTTTGGTAGTGGTTGTGAATGAACGGGGTTGGGCGTAACGATAATAAGGCCAGAAACCACTAGCAATAAAAGGGGATAAGCTTGATAATCATTTAGCATTCATTTTTTACTTTAGTACACAATTGATTCATGTGATTCACATGAAGTAGGGTCGGAGGTTTTCCGCATTCCATGTTCTTGGTATAGGTTGTTTGCCCAATGTTTTGAGCCAGTATGCATGGCCACTTGCATCTTCTCTAACCCGTACTAGGTCTTCCTAGTTGGGTACCAATTTTCCTTGCCCTTCTTAGAACCTTATGGCTTCGGGCTTTCTATAAGCAAGGTCTCTTGCTTAGAAGACCTTATGCTTCACCTTTTTGTTATAGTATTTGGCTGTGCATTACTGATATGTAGCCACTTGGGCTCTAACCGTATCCCTTACTTCTTCGATGGTGTCCAAGTTGGCTTAGAGGGCTATCTTGTTGACGCTAATGTCAAAGTTGTAAGTTCTACTCATGACGAGTTTAAGCTGAATGGGTAACACTACTTCGAATCCAAAGGCGAAGCGGAAGGGGGTTTCGCTTGTGGTCATTTAGTGCATGGTTCGCTATCCCCAAAGAATTTTTAGGAGATAATCTACCTATGCCTCGCTCAACCTTTTTCTTTAGGCTTTTAAGGACAATCTTGTTAATTGCTTCAACCTACCCATTAGTTTGTGGGTGGGTGACGGAGGTATATCAGAGTTGGATGTGGTGCTGATTGAAGAATTCTCAAAACCTTGCACTATCAAACTATCTCCATTGTTAGTAATGAGTAGGTGGGGAGCCTCGAATTTAGTGTAGATGTTTATCAAAATGACAGCCTTGGCTACTCGTGCTATGATATTGGCTGCAGCCTCAACCCACTTGGTAAAATAGTTTACAACCACAAGGATGAATTGTTGTCCATTAGATGCCTTCGAGAAGTGCCCAAAGATGTCAAGTTCCCATTGGGCAAAAGGCCATGGGCAAGTCATAGGGTAAAGCTCTAAGCTGGGTGCTCGGTCTATAGGCGTGTGTCTTTAGAAGGAGTGACATTATCATACTAAGGCTTTGGCATCTTTTCTCCTGGTTTACTAGTAATATTTGAGGTCGAAGGCTCGAACGTACAAGGCTTGGGCTTGGATATAATTACTACAAATGTTAGCATGGAGTTCTTCGAGGGTGTGAAGCCTTTCTTCCTTTGTCAAAAACACTGGAGAAGGTTTAACCTTGGCTTCAGTATGGTTGTTCGCATTGTATGTAAGCCTCTTAGCTTTGGTTTTGACCTTGGGTAAGGCGCTAGTTTTGAAATAGTTAGCAATGCGATCTATCTAGGAAGGGTTAGCTAGTGTAGTAGCAATTTCGATGATCTATTGAAGGGACTCATTGTAGACATCCCATTTTTGCAAACTATAATTTTAGAGCTGATTTATTTATTTATTTTTAAGATAGGAAAAAGCTTCCTAATTTGGAAAAAAGTTAAAAATCTTAGAAAATTAAAAAAAAAAGATCGATTTCTTTTATTAGTAAAGTAGATGTTTAGGCTGATAAAATATCTTTACGAAAGTAGTTTCTTAAGAAAAATAAGTTTGTGTCATTAGGTAGATTAATTTAATATAGTAGTTTTATAGAATAGCTTATGTTGTTTTATAGGTTAAATACTATTTAGTTGCATAGCTTATTAGGATACGAGCCAATAGCCCATATGGTTAAGCACTTAGTCTTGGAAGGAAAAAGAGTCGAGGATCTTGGGTTCGAATCCCTCATGTGCATGCTTGTGCATTTCATTTTCCTAGCCCAATCAAGGCCATGTGTTGTGCTACCATAAGACCATGTGTCAAACTTGACACATAGTGACACATGTTGACACGTAGCAAACTACGACCCCATCCATATGGCTGACGTAGTGCCACGTTAGCATCTTTCTTATCCTTTCCCTCATTTTCCCACACAAAGACAGTTTGCACCCCTCACTTTAGCCTCATTTTTCACACAAATTCAACATGCAAGCATACAATATCTTGCTTCAATCTTATATTCCATGTGGCTTAGTTTGCATTGGTATCAAAAGCTCATCTGCATAGATGCATTTTAGGGATCAAATCAACTAGGAAAGGTTGAGAAAAAACTTATTACCTCAACTGATTTACACAAATCAAGCTGTAGTAATGAGGGTTGAAGCTTCCATTAGTATTTTAAACAAGAAAGGAACATCCAGGGACTGTCTTTGACTACTTGTGTCAACTAAATTGTGTAAAATCTCATTAAGGATGGATTGAGACAAGTCAAACCCTTTAAGCTTTGATTCTCGAATTTAATAGCTTTCTATGTATATTCGAGCTTCAGAACCTATAAAGTCGACCTCCTCAAACTTGAATAGATCATCGGTTCTCACTTACCCATCCCTAAACACCCATTTTCAAAACATACACTCTCTAAGGGTTTGCTTTTCTCTATCTCTCTAGCTAGAAGCTTAGCTGTAGTAGTTTTTGAACTAAATTAATATCATGGCAAAGCTCCTTGGATCTTAAGAATGCCAACAACACCTCCTTTAGCCTTCACTGTAGCCCCTAACTTCATTGCAAACCACCACCATGGAACCCTAACCTCAACTGCACCACCATCTTCGAAAGTATCACCTCCATCACTCCTCGTATCAAAACAACAACACCTTTGAGTCCCTTATGCTACAAAACCTAAGACACAAACCCCCTTTACTCTCTAGCAACCATTGTGCATGACAACCCACTCAACTATAGGCAGCCAACACTTGAAGCACCACCAAACCACTACTTTTGACCACCACTACTTCACAAAACCTCCATTCACCGATAAAAAAACTCATGAAACCCTCATTCCCCACTTGGATTTCAGCTTAGAACCACTCATGGCACCCAAGATTAGCTACTTCTTCCTCTTTGCCTTAGGTCCAAACTTGACCCGATCCTAACTCGGATGACTTGATCTAAACCCACGCTTTAACCTAATTACTTGACTTGCGCATGTTACTTCTAGACTCATTTGAGTTGGTTCCTTTCCTTTTTTTAACTTGTTTATTACTTTATTTTATTTTATCCATTTCATTCTTTTTTTTAAATTTAGAAATTATACATAAAAAAATCTACATCTCTTTATAAACTCATTTTTTTCCTTTCTATCTCTATTCAAATTAATTATGTATAATAATATGTTTGTATATATACATATATATATTTTTGTCACTTAGAAAAAGTACATAAATATTTTCAAAAATAAAAATGATAAAAATGAGTTTTTCTTAATGCTCCCACTAGAATTTTCAAAAAAATAAATAAATAAAATAATAATGAAACACAAAATTAGGACCCTTTTAGAAGTTTTCTTAAACAAAGATAAACAAGTAAAAAAACATAAACTCAATTGTTTTTAAGAAGAAAAAATAAAATCAATCAACACATTAAAATTTGTGGAAACGAACTACATAAAGTCTAATATCTACTAAAGGATACGTAGGCATCTACGAAGCGACTTAAAATGGGAATTTTTTTTTGTTTTCCCTCTTGTAAATAAAACTTAATTTCTTCTTCCTTTTTGTAAATAAATTAATTTTCTTTGATTGTAAATTTAGAATTAGTTAAAACAGTAATTTGAAAAATAAAGTTAAATTTGAAAGGTAAAAGTAGCCGTTAAGGGTTTAATAGGTTAGCTCTTGAACTCAAATATCTGATTTTCAAAAACCATTTTTAAAAATTGGTTTTTTGTCAATAGACTAGTGGCTAAGTTAAATCAATCCACCCAATTGATATAACCTAACCCATTTTTTCCCAATTTTGATTGGGTGGTAACTTTAAACTTTTCAAAATAGAAAACCATATTTTTTTTTTAAATTTTAGTTGAGGTTTAATATTAAATGAGTTAGGATTTAATACTAATTAGGTTAAGAAAAATAATCAAAATTGGGAAAAATTAGGCTTAACACTCGTTAATGGTACACTATGGCATGAAATGGAGGAATACTTGCTTGTTGGTTTCCCAAGGTCAAGGTAAGGGTACAAAAGTAAGCTTTGACAGTTTGTCTACCTTAAAGTTCTTAGCTCGAGGTATCTTCGTATCGTCAATGAGGAGAAAGTTAAGGTTAGATCTCGTACCATCTATAGGTATTTGACCATGCTCTCCCCCTATATGTCATACTCCCGTTTCACTTACTGAACTGCCAACATAGAATCTGAGTATATGTTCACCATCTCAATGCCTATGTTCACTACAATTCACAATCCTACAATGAGGGCTTCCTTTGTTATTGTTTACATGGAATCCGAATTTGAGAGAATAGAGAACTCTAGCATTGTAGGGGACTTATAGGACTATTCTTGCCCCACTCCCCCTTTAGTGAAGGATCCATCTACATAGAAGGTCCATTTTGGGACGTCAATAGGAGTCGACAGTTCATCATCACTGGTGTAGTCGATGACAAAATCTACGGGAGCTAAGCTATAGGGAGTACTTGACCATGCCTCTTGAGGTGTTGGGCTTTTGTAGAAAGGTCCATATTGGTTGGTCAGTAAGGAGAATGATAGGATGTGTCGAGAAATAGGGATAGAGTTTCTGATTAGCGATGATTATAGTAGGGGCAAACTTCTCAATTCAAGTATACTAAACTTCTGGACCTTGGAGGATGTAGCTAGTGTAGTAAATTAGTTTGTAATCTTGGCCTTCTCTTCAGATGAGCACGAAGGAGAAGGCTTGGTTGCTAATGATGAGGTATAAATAGAGGTCTTTGTTAAGAACCAATTTGGAGAGTACGATTGGGTGTTGTAAGGATTCCTTTAGTCTAACGAAAGTGGCTTCACATTTGAGTGTCCGTTGGAATTTTGATGCGTTCTTCAAGAGTTTGAAGAACTCAGAACACTTATTGGTGCAAATCATGACCAAGAACAGAGTAGGCTAATCGCTGAATAGGTCTAAGCTTGTTGAAAGCTTAAAGGGAAGTGATGGGGAATGTGCGAAAGAACAAAAACAAATGAAAGGTAAGCAAACCTATGAATCGTTCCAATGGATATGACGCAACAATGGAAATTCTAAGAACTCACGACATAACTTGACATGATACACGAGATGGTCTAGTGAAGTTACTCGTCACTTAACTTTACTTAAAGGTTAGGATAAAAGTAAAATGAATGTAAACAAAGTAATGTTTATGAGAGGAAAATGTCAAGTGTATTAATATTCAATATGATGTTTTCAGCTACAAATACAAAAGGTATTTATACAAAAAAATTTAGGGCAATATGCTTAAAAAGGAAAAGACAAAAAAGGGTATAGTCTTAAAAAAGTAATGTATAAGGTATACAAATGGGTAAAAAGGAATATTCACGAAGAAGCAATAATTACAGTAGAAGATTCTACAAGTGGTCCCGAATACGTAGTTGCAATACATTGGTGGTGCTGTTGGAGGAAGTAGACAAAGTAGTACGGCCTGGTTTGGTGGCTGAATAGGAGTTCCAAGCAGTCATGGGTTCATTTAAATAGGAGTGGTTGAGGAGTTGTATAGGGTAGGGCTCTGGTCCTCTTGACAATAATGATGCTGAGTAATTGGTCGAGTTAGACAAGTTTGAGTTGGTGCATGGAATGTAGCTATTGTCAAGGCATTTTACTACGTAGCACATAATTTCCAAGAGATGGGTAGTCATTCAGCTTAGCATGTAGAGTTCATTGGCAAAGAGATATGCGGCCTCGATAGGAGTCGGTTGGAGTAAGAGGATTCACCTTGCCAGTCCCTCTAGTCCTTGAGCTCGGCTGTAAGTCAATGGTCTAGTAGCCTGATTCCCATCACTCCTTCCGGGTTAATTTGGATTTGGGATCAAATCTAAACAGTTTTTAGTTAACCCTTTGTCAAGGTGATATAGACTAAGGTAGGCAACGTTAAAGGTGTCAGAAGCCCCATAATTTGTGAGCAACTCCAATTTGTAGGCGTTATTGTTGATCTTCTAGAGTATTTTGAAAGGTCCTTCAACCTTTAGGGATAGTTTGTTTCCCCTCTTGCTTGAAAATCTCTCTTTGCTTAGTTGCAACCATACCAAACCTCCCAGCTGAAGATGTTTGGCCGTCTTACCCTTGGTCTTCTCTCACATATGTTTAGTAGCTTGACCGAGGTGCAGAGTAACCTTGTTGCAAATGTATTGAAGGGATTGTGCTCTAGCTCTTGTGTCGGGGTCCTCTTATGCAGGCACAGGTAGAAGGGTGTGATTAAGGGGCAACTAGAGATTAAAACCATAGACCACTACAAAGGGGGTCTGCTTAATGGTATAATGCACTATTCGACTGTAAGCGAATTTAACCACCAGTAAGTAAACGTTCCAATTAGTCAAGTTCTTACCTACCGTAGCTTAGAGCAATGATTCCAAAGTGTGATTATCCACCTATGTTTGGCCATCAATTTAGGGGTGGCAAGAAGTACTGAATAGTAGCTTAGTCCCCATTCGACGCCACAAGGTCCTCTAAAAATAGGTCAAGAACTTTAGGTCTTTGTTAGAGACTACACTTCTCGGTACGTGGTATAACTGTATAATCTCCTACAAGAAAAGAGAAGCAATAGTTGAAATGTCGTTAGTCTTCGAAAGAGGCACAAAGTATACCATCTTGCTAAACCTATGTACAAAAACCATTACAGAATCTTTCCCTCGGGCAGTTCGTGATAGTCTAAAAACAAAGTCCATACTCATTTCGGCCCATGGCATTGCCTTTCTTTATTTGATTGGGAACTTAGCCCTCGTACACACGGTACAGCTTTCAACAACTTAGTGTACATCTCGCTTCGTTCTTAGCTACAAGAGTCGACCACTCAGCAATTCATATGTTCTTTTCTCCCTAAAATGTCTGAACAAAACCTCCATTATGGGCTTCCCTAATCAGCAGCTATCGAAATGAATAGGTCGGCACATACAATTTCCCTCTTCGGAACAAGTATCCTTGCTCTTTATGATACTTGTCCACCATCCTTTCATCGATACAATGTGCAAATATAGGTCTAAAGTATGGATCCCCGGAGTACTACTCCTTAATGCTGGCAAACCTAAACAATCTGGTTTGTAGTTCAGTTAAGAGTACGTGCATCTTCGAAAGAGCATAAGCAACTACGTTGCTCTTCCCTTGTTTTTGTTTTATTACAAAATTGAATCATTCAAGGAATTTAACCCATCTTGCCTACTGCTTTGATACGTTGGTTTGACTTTAGAGGTACCTCAAGGACTCATGACAAATTCTCTCGGCAATAGATAATGCTGCCATACATGTAGTGCTTAAATCAACGCTAAGAGTTCTTTGTCATACATAGAGTAGCATAGTTGAGGTCCTCTAAGCTTCTCACTGTGGAAGGAAATTGGTTGGCCTTCTTGCATTAGAATAGCACCTATCCCAATGCCTAACGCATCACACCCTAGCTCAAATAATTTCTCAAAGTCAGGTAGAATTAGTATAGGGGTGAAGGTCAACATTTCCTTTATCTCGACAAAACTCCTCTCCTCTTTTTCTCCCCATTGGAAGTTGGTGTTCTTCTTTATTAGCTTAGTAAGTGGTGCAGCAAGGGTGCTGAAATTTCTAATGAATCTTTTGTAGAATGAAGCCAGTCTATGGAAACTTCTTACGTCGGCGTAAATAGTTGGAGTTGGTCACTCGACAATCACTCAGATCTTCTTGCCGTCCACTCGTAAGCCTCCTCCACTTACTACGTAGCCTAAGAATACCACTTCCTCTTAGCAAAAACAACACTTCTTGAGGTTGTCAAACAATCTCTCAGCATGGAGGATATTCAATACGGCTTAGAGATGTTCACAGTAACTCAGCATGTTGGAGTTGTAGGCTAGGATGTCGTTAAAGTACATCATGACACACTTTCCTATCAAATATCTCAGTCTTTCCTATTGATATCTCAGTACATGGTTCATCAGTCTCATGAAAGTGGTTAGGGCATTCGACAATCCAAAGGGCATGACCATCCTTCATAAAGTCCATGTCGAGTTTTGAATGCTATTTTCCACTCATCTTCTAGCCTCATGCTAATTTGATGATAGTTAGACTTGAGATCAATCTTGTTGAAGACCTTAGCTCCACTCAATTCATCCAACATATCTTTTAATGTCGAAATAGGATACCTATATTTGATCGTAATCTTGTTCATGGCTCAGTTGTCTACACACATCCACTAGCTTCCATCATTTTTTGGCACTAGAAGTGCCAGCACAATGCAAAGGTTGAGACTTTCCCTAACATACCTTGTCTCCAGTAACTCATTGACTTGACGTTAGAGCTCAGAAGCTTATTCGAGACTCATTTGATAGGTAAGCTAATTCGGTAGGGCAATGTCAAGTATTAAGTCTGCAATATTCTATGCCTCATAATAGGGGCAACCTCTCGGGTAACGCTTCTAAGAACAGATCAGCATATTTGCCCAATAGTGCTCTCACTTCCTGGGATAGTTCACCCTACTCCCTCATCTTTATTAACCAACATGAGGGTTGGCTTATTAACATTGATGGCCTTTGGAATTTAGCTCTACTCATCACTGGAGCTTTCTTTGATCCACAAGCAAGTTTGGTTTGCAGTTTATTAACTTCTCTCAGTGGCATCGGGTTTAGTGTAATTTTTCGGCCATCCTTCTTGAACATATACATATTTTTGTACCCGTCATAGGTAACCCTCCTATTAAATAACCGTAGTTAGCCAAGCAATACATGTGAAGCGCACATAGGTAGCACATCACATAGAATTTCATTAGAGTAATGTTCGATAGTGATTGGCAATAGTACTCACTGGATGACATGTAGTGCTCCTTTCTCACTTAGCTGATACAGCTTATACGACCTCGGGTGTGTAATAATCAGTAGTTTTAACCTCATGATCAGATCGGTTGAGGCTACATTGGTATAACTTCCACTATCAACAATTAGTGCGCTCACCTAATTATTCACTCTACGGGTGGTATGAAACAAGTTCTCCCTTTACACCTCCTCTTGTGAAGGTTTGATGTTCAATGCACATCGGATAACTAAGGCCAATTGGTATAAGTCCTTGGTGAACACATCTTCTTCAATCAGTTCTTTCTTAGCAGTGCTCTCTTCCCCCTTAGGTTCCTCATTAGTACTTTCTACTTTTAGCTTCAAGGCGTCTCCCTTGATGACCATTATCCTTCAGTTCGGGCACTAAATAGCCAAATGTCCGAACCCTTGGCACTTGAAGTACTTGATTTTGCTCGTTTTCCTGTCAAATCCTTGTCCTTTCTCATAAGTTCTGGCCGGTACATCATTATCAGGTTAGCCTTTCAACTCGACTTGGGCATCATCTTTTGGCTCAACTTGGTACTTGATTAAACTTGGTGACTTCCTTATTTTAGTTCGTTAGTCAGCATTTTGGTCGATACTCGGCTTCTTCTTTGCCTCTCTACTCATTGGGTTATTCTAATGGCTTCATCCATTGCTGTAAGCCGTTAGATTTCCATAATGTCTTGAATATCACCTCACAACCCAATAAGGAACCTAGATATTGTTTATACAGGTAGTTCTTCCATTTCACATCGAATCATAAGCATTTAGAATTCCTGAACATACTTGTCAACTATTCGCCCCCCTTGTCTTAGCTCCTAAAGCCAAGTAAAAGTATATTGTAGATAGGTTTTCGGCACAAATCTATTTCTTAGTATCCTTTCCATTTCAGGCTAAGTATTAATCTCTCGGTAGCCTTCTCGCCTCCTCATAGATTGGAAATTCTTCCACCACATGGCAGTATATCTAGAGAACTTAACAGCAGCAGTTCTCACTTTCTTATAATCCTCGTACTGATAATAATAAAAAGCACACTCCTTTCTCTTCCCATTCTAGATATTCATGAGCATTCCCAAATCTATTGAAGCTCGAAATCCGAAGCTTCACATGGTCAGATGCTTTAGGGGTTCGAGCTCGCTCTTTTCCAAAATACTCTTCCTCGTCCTCTTCACCCATTTTTCTTAAGTTTATCCTTCGTCTTACTTATCTGCCTCCTCCTTTACCTTAAACGGGCCGAGTTGGTTTTTGACCTTTAATAGGTTGAGTAGCTTGTAGAGTGTTTTACACGGCTTTAGTAGGTTGATAAGCCAACATGTGAACAGCTCAGGTTAAATTCACTAAGAGGTTGGCCACCTCATCAAATCTCTCATCAGTACTCTTAGGGGTTTCCTGAGATTGTTAACCATGGTGGAAGACTCTACTATTGTTATCTATAACACTAACGTTTACACTTAGATTCGTCATTTCTCTAAACTAGAAACTAAATAGCTAGTAAACATAGCAACTAAGATGACTACAATAACTTGCTCTATTTCACACTTGAAAAATAGAGTATAAATAGAACTTCGAAAACAAACTATAACTCAAACAAAACCTCCACTCTAATATCAAGATGGTGTGAATCGTGACTAAGAATAGACAAGGCCAGTCACTAAATGAGTCCAAGCTTACTAAAAGCTTGAAGGGAAGTGATGGGGAATATGCGAAAGAAGAAAAACGAATGAAAGGTAAGCAAACCCACCAATAGTTCTGATGGATATGATGCACTAATGGAACTTTTGAGAACTCACGGCACAACTCAATTTGACGCATGAGATGGTCCAGTGAGGTTACTCGTTATCTAGCCTTACTTAAGGGTTATGATAAAAGTGAAATGAATGTAAACAAAATAATGTTTACAAGAGGAAATTGTCAAGTGTATTAATGTTCAATTTGATGTTTTCAGCTATAAATACAATGGGTATTTATGCCCAAGAATTTAGGGCAACGTGCTTAAAGAGGAAAAGACAAAAAAAGGTATAATCTTAAAGAAGTAATGAACAAGGTATAAAAATAGTAAAAAGGAATATTCGTAGAAGAAGCAATGATTACAATAGCAGATTTTACGAGTGGCCAGACATGTGGCAGCAATGCATTGGTAGTGCTGTTGGAGAAAGTAGACAAAGAAGTATAGCTTGGTTGGGTGGCCGAGCAGGAGTTCCAAGCAATCATGGGTTCGTCTGAATAGGAGTGGTTGAGGAGTCATGTAGGGCAAGGATCTTGTCCTCTTGATAGTGATGATGTTGAGCAAGTGGTTAGGTCGGATAGGTTCGAGCTGGTGCATGGAGTGTAGCTGTTGCTAGGGCATTCTACTACATGGTACATAATTTCTGAAAGATGAGTAGTCATTCGGCTTGGCATGTAGAGTTCATTAGTAGAGAGATACTTGGCCTCGACAAGAGTCGGTTGGAGTAGAAGGATTTACCTTACCAGTCTCTCTAGTCCTCGAGTTCAGCTACAGATCAATGGTCTTGTAGCCTGATTGCGCCATCACTTATCGACGCTTTATGAAAGGAAACGATTTAGGGCAGCTGTTTTGCCAATGAGACATTTCACATCCTTAATCTTTTTTGGTGCCATCATGTTTTTGATCACTTGAATCTTGTCGAGATTGGCTTCAATGGCTCTCCCTGTGACCATAAAGCTGAAGAATTTACTAGATCCTACTCTGAAGAGACACTTCTAGGGGTTTAGCTTCATCTGGTATTTCCTCCATTTGTTAAAGGTTTTACAAAAGTCAACAATGTGATTGGCTGATAACTCTAATTTTAAACATATTTCACATGGTGATTTTATAGTATTTTCCTTACATTTTTAGTTTTTTTTTTTATTTTTAAAGAAATTGATACTTAATTGAGTAAAATTTTGATTTCAAGGTTTGAGCGCGTTCTAGGATCGAAAATGAAGAAAAGGAATCAAGTTTCACTCAATTCGGAGTTCTAATGAAGAAGTTATGAAGTTTTGAAGTTACTTAGTCTGGGACATGGCCATGTCCCCAGGCTGTGTCCATCCAGAAAAATTTGTCAGGGTCAGAAAGTTACACGACCTAGGGACATGGTCATGTCCCAGGCCGTGTCTGGTGACGAAAATAGAATCCTTATAATACATATATAAAAGGACATATGAGGGTTGGAAGACAAAGAGACATTAGAAAAGACGGAAGAGACACGAGAGAAGAGAAGAGACTTGAGGAGAAGGAGAAGAAAAAGGCGAGAGCAACACCAACTTCAAGATTGGAGAGATTTTTCATCAATCAAAGGGGTTTTTCATGTTTTATTTTATGTTTTTGATGGAACTCGTTTTTAGATTCATTATGATAACTTAGAATTTGTTTATTTAAGATTATGAAACCTAGGGTTTCATGTGACTCTTGGGTTGATTTATAATTTTAATAAAGTTTCTATTCCTTCTTGATTCAATTATGTTGTTTAATTCTTGATTGATAATTCTAGAGTATCAATCTATGATATTATGCATGATGATTGAGAAATTGCATGTGTAATTAGATCTTGGCATAATTGGAGAGAATTACATGTATACTTAGAGATAAGATACGTGTTTCTTCCGAAAAGTTGATTGTTTGTGTGGGAATTCATTATACATTAATGCAATTCTAAGTTATATTACTAAGTGAAGAGATTCCGGTAAATAATTTCGGATTAGGGTTAATATGCTTGAGAAAGGTATTAACTTTAATTGTGAATCCCTCCGGTCAAGAATAATAGAAATTGAATTGAATATATTTTAAGCGGTCACATGTTAAACACTAGGAGAAATAATTCCTAAATACGTTATTGCATACTTGAAATCGTTCTTAGTTTCATTGCTTTCTAAATTGCTTAATAAAGTCTCATAATTAGTTTAGTTTGTTAATTTCAGTATTTTTAATTCATTCAACCTATCACGATTTTCCGGTTAGATAATAGAGCTAAGGTTAATATTAGTATTCAAAGTCTCTAAGGGATCGACTCGGACTCATATCCACTATATTAAAATTGATAGGTGCACTTGCTTGATATCATTGGCCTTGGTCTTACTTTTGACAATCATGTTGTCGATGTAGACTTCAACATTCCTTCCAAGTTGTGGTTTAAAGACCACAGTTACCAAGCATTGGTAAGTGGCTCCAACATTTTTGAGCCCAAAGGACATGACTTTGTAGCATAACGTTCCAAAGTCTATGACGAATGAAGTGTGGACTTGGTCCTCGGGAGCCATATGAATTTGGTTGTAGCTGGAGTAAGTATCTATAAAACTTAACTTGGCATAGCCTAAAGTAGAGTTGATGAACTAGTCGACCTTTAAGAGGGAAAAGTAATCATTGGGGCATGCCTTGTTTAGGTCAGTATAATTGATTCACATTCTCCATTTGTTGTTTCCTTTCTTTATAAGGATTGTGTTGGTGAGCTAAGTGGGGAATCTTTCTTCTCTAATGAAGCCATACTTTAAGAGTTTTTGAACTTCTTGCTCTATGGTGACTTGTAATTCTGGTGTAAAGCATCATCTCTTCTATTTAACAGGTCCAACACATGGGTCAACCCTTTAGTGGTATGTAGCTTCAGGGATGTTGATTATTTTGGGCATCTCGTCTTGAGACATTGTGAAGGCATCTAAGTTTATGCATAAGAATTTTCACATTTTTGCTTTTTCTTCAATAGAAAGGGATATCCTTATCTGTGTGGTCTGGTTGGGCCGATCACTGTATTAGATGACTTCGGTTTGTTTTACTGGTTCTCTTCTAAAGTTAGGTTTGGTCTCCAGGAAAGATTTGATGTGTATGATCTTATCATGCAAGATTTTGTTGAGATACAATGTGTGGGACAACTTTTGGTTTTTGTGAGAAATGCCCAACCTTGTAGGTGTAGGGAACTTTATCAAAAGGCATCTTTGGTTAATGTAGGAGTCAAATTTGTTGAGGTTAGGGCACCTGAGGATGGCGTTATATGGGTACCAGTAGTCGACGGCCACGAAGTCAACTAATTGTGAGGTAATGTGGTTGCTGTCGCCTAATCTCATAGGAAGTGTGATGAATCCTTTAGCGGAGATTGTCTTGCCTCTAAATTCGGCTAGGCTCTGTTTGTATGGGTGAAGTTGTTCATTAAGTTGGTCTTCCATTTATTCATAGGTCGAGAAGAACAACATATCGATTGATTTATAATTGTCTACAAACATTTTAGGGACATCGAAGTATCCTATCTTGGAATTGATTATCAAAGGGTTGATGTAGGGGTATTCAATGCCTATTCTATCTTCCTTGATGAAAGATATGGTTGTGTCTATCCTTGGTTTCTTTGTTTGTATCAAAAGTATCTTATACTACGACTGGGTGGAGCTATCCTAGTCTAATAAACTTAGTCCACGAATGATTGTTTGTACTTACTCTGTATAGCCCCTATGCTTCATGTTTTCAAACTGGTTCTATTGCTCTTGTTGCAGTTGTTGTAGCTCTTGAATGTAATGTTGTTAAATGAGTCAAGGATGGTTTTGTTTGTTGGTAATGGGGTATTCAGTTTGACCTTTGCATAAGAGGTCTTTGACTGCATTCTTGAGATGTTTGCACTCGTCGATGCTCAAGGCATGGGCCTCAGGTGTTTCTTTGATTCTTGGCATGCGAGGGAGGTGTTTGCATACTTTGTAGTAAACTTTGCCTAAGGGCAAGTTAGTGGACGTGTAGGTAGGAAAATTTGCGAACTTCTATTTTTTTCGTTCTTTATGTTCCTTAGAGGAAGAAAGGCAATTCTCAGGGGAGTTAAGGCAGTCTTTTGTTGATGTACTATGTTGTAGGTTACTCTCGAGACGTACCTAGATGGCATCCTCCTATGCTACATATTGCTCAGCGAGAGTCATAAACTCCTTGAAGTTATTTGGTTAGTATAGTACGATTACTTCGAAGAGCTTACTGCTCAGGTTAAGGCCATACATGATTAACTAAAGTGTTGTTGCAAATTCTACTATAGGGATGAGCAATTTGGCAAGGTTGAAACGCTCAAGATATGCTTGTAACATTTCATTAGGTGTTGGTGAACATTGTATAAGGTGGATGAGCCTCAACACAGGACTTTGCTACTTAGGAAGTGTTGTTGGAATCTGGTGGCAAGGTTGTTAAAGGAACGATTGTAGCTTCTATGGAGTTGATTGAACCAAACCAATGTGGCCTTGATTAGTGTGCTTAGGAATGCTTTGCACATAATCACATCAAAGAAGTTGTAGAGGCTTATCATCATGTAGAATTGTGTTAGGTCGTCATCTGGGTCATTGGTCCCATCGTAATTGTTTAGATAAGGGAGGCTTAGGCCCTATGGAAGGGTTTGTGAAAGGGCCATTGCTCATGGCCACGATCAATTGTTTTGTAGATGACTTGAGGCGCTTTTGGTCATGCAGACTAAAAGCACGTTGGATGTGTTCATCAAGTTTGTGATCATTCATATCATCCAGGTGTATTGGTGAGTATTTGGGGGAAGGGTCTCTTCTAGCTCTGCTCATTTTTTAGTGAGTACCTAGGCGGTATGTTTTGCTACAATTGATGTTCAGCTGGTCGTGTAGGTTCGTTAGGGGATGCTGCTCATTTTGAACACTCTCACGTGCATGTGTATTTGTTCGAGACTAGTGTAAGTAAGCGCTTAAGGCATCTACTGTGTTGACTTAGAGAACTAGTAGCTATGTCCTCAAGGTAGACTCTATAATTAGTATTGATTTTTTCTTTAGTTTTTGGGTTACAACCAATTGTTGTCTTAAGTAGGTGTTTTCTTAGAGAACTTTAGCATTGGTTTCCATGTATTATTGTAGCATTGCCTTAACTTGTTCCACATCTAATTGGTGTATATCTATTAGTGATGGTAAGCCTGTGTTTTGCTGGTCACTAGTGGTTAGAAGTGATGGTTGGGGGTTTGTATTCTTTCTCTTAACCATGTTTATGGATTTTAAAGAATGGTAGGTGCTAAATAGTGATGGTTGATATCACGAGTATGTCTCCTAGGTGAACTCTAGGTGGTCTGCTGGTTGTAAACCATGATAGACCTACAAAAAGCCTCTTATGGCTTGGTTGAGAAGGCCCTTCGATGCTCAAGTTAATGCGGAGAGAGGACGGATGATTGATAAGGATAACAATGAGTTATCATACTCTTATTTATAGGTTGGAGGTGCTGGCTCACCTAAACATATGATAGAAGAAGACTTGATACCGTAGAATCTAAGGAGGTGGTCTTGCTAGTATCCGATGGAACAACTTCTTTTTTGCCGATTGGTAGGTGCTTAGGAGATAGACCTGTCCCACCAATGGTAGGTGGCTGCCTTAATTCGATGACTAGATAGTAGTTCATGCGATAGGTGATCATTCAACATTAAATGAGGAGAGAGAGGGTAGATAGAGAGTGTAGAGGATGTTTAGCTCATAATCTATTAGACCCTTTAACCATGGTCCTGAAGGGGTATAAGGCGAGCTTCCTCCTTTCGAGCATTGGAAACTAGAGCCGGTTGCCTTAGGGAAGAGCGCTTTTAGGAAGCTCGAGAGTCAGTGTAAGTAGAGAGCGAAGTCCAGGTTAGCCCGAGGTAAGCATTTGAACACCTTAGTGGGCTTGTGTACTTTGAATTAAGCACCTTGGTGGGATTGAGCCTTCAGAGCATTAGTGGTAGGATATGACTACCAACAATAGGTATACAAAAAGTTTTTATGTTAGATATATTTATTTTTCATAAAGTAAAGAACTTTAAAAAGTTGAAAATTTTTAAGTTTTATTTATAACTTCTTGATTGAATTTTCCCGTTTGATTGTTAAATTACCTTCATTTAAGACAAACGGAACAGTTAAAAGGAAATTATATTCCAGGCTCATGTTTTCCAAGCTCATGTTTTTCCTTTATATTATGTCCAAGACATCGAGTCGGTACACCAAACCTGCCGCATTTGGAAAATTTGTCCATGATTAGCCATTTCGCCTTCATGTACAATTTCAAATGAAATTTAAAATTAGAATATGAAAAGGCTTGAATAAAAAATAACAAAGTTATAAATAATTGTCGAATAAAGTTTTTGTTTCGTTTAATACACCAATATTCTCATGAAATAAGAAACAACCAAATACATCTAAAATTATAGTCCTTTTGGTTGATTAAAAATCAATCCATTCTAACGAGGAAAATTTTATTACATATTACATACTACATGTATAAACATATGGTGAGTTAGTACCAATGAGGTTATATTAATAGTAATGAGTATTAGTTCAATAACATGTATATACACCTATTTGGACTGATGACGTACAAATAAATACCAATGATAGTCTATAGATTTTTAAAAAGTTATTACTAATGTTTTTTTATATTAGAATTTCATTGGTATTTACATACTTTTAATCTATACAAGTAGTATATTAATACCATTAAAGTTTTTCTCTCCATCTATAATTACACATACTACTATATATTTAAAATTTATTGATATTTACTCATTATTTGTACAGATACACGGTGATAATGCCCATGGAATCTCTTCTGTTCTAAATGGGCATTGACATACAATGATCTCCTGTATGTTGGGGTTCCTACTCTCGAATTATTCCATCCTACCGGACTTCGTAATTATGCATACACCGTACACTATTCACAAACAGTTGTTTTAAGAGTTTACTTATATTTAAATGTTTTAGTCATTAAAAAAAAAAAAAAAGGTACAAAAAACGGTACCGTATACCCGAAAACAACCTGCATTGCATCACGAGAGACGCCTAGCCCCAGAAAATTAGATAAACGAATAGGCTAAAAGCTCCGGAAATTAGCCAAAAGAAAAGGCCAAATGCCAATACTGACAAGGTACGATATTGTAAAGATCGTCTGAAGATTTACATCAAGATTCGACTGTAATGTCTTGTGTTATATATAGCATATGCTATGTCGAATTCCGGTTCTGTTCTATTATATAATATGTTAGGATCTAATTTTGATAAATATGATTAAATCTTTTCCATCGCGACAATTATAAAGCAATGAATTTCTTAATGTTCTCTTTGGCCATTATGGCATACTACGTGACAAAATATATATTCGACATTCAATGAAAGTTAGATGTGTCGAAATGGATTGAATTATAAATTTTTACAAAATTTTCAGATTCGACTGAATATTTCAACATGTTATGTCTAGATGTCAAAAAAAAAAAAGGAGTGAGATTGAGACATAGCAGTTGGTTTAGATTATCTGTAATTTGGTTAATATTCACCAGAAGGAAAAGAAAGGAAATCATGTCCCTATTTATTAAGAGATCAGGATTCTCTCTTCAATTGAGTTTAAAATAGAAATTATAAAGTTTTCTCTAATAAGGTCTCAGTAAATAGATCATAGAATTTTCCTTTTTTTTTTTGCTAAATATTGGATTTTCTTAATGAGTACAAAAGTTTATTCCAATTCGATCCTATAATAAATATTGTGTGATATTGTTACAATTCTTTGAGCTATCTGTTGGTATCTATTATGGGTACAACTTTTATCATAAGTCGATTCTATGATAATTAACAAGCTATATTTTTACGTTGTGCATAAATTCGAACCTAAGCTCTTATGGTACTAAATGTTTTAAATGTAATGAATTGAATCTTTATTTTCGAAAATGTAAGTCAAATGTTATGTTGCTATATTGTATAACTGTGTTGAATATATGTTTTTAGCTTTAATAATGATTGAAAATCGTCAATAGAGTGGGGTTGCTAATTGCTTAGAGATTTCGAAAGAATTTCTATCAAATTTCATCTAAAACAAATCACACTATGGCTCAACATGTCATAATATTTTCAAAAGCATTATGTAATTTTCAAGTCATCCGAGATTAAGCAAGAGTAAGTGTATTTAATCCATAATATTGAAAAGAACGAGTGATATATGTAAGTACATTTGCCTTTAGGTTTTTAATATTTTTTACCCTAATCAACGGCTAAGGTAGCTTTATATTAAAACTTAATCATAATTTAAAGTCGAAAGCTTTACCTAAAGTTATATAAATAATGAATTCATAGCTAGGGTTTAAATTTTCTCCACCAACTACAATGTCATAAAGACCTTTTTTTTATTTTTTTTTTCCTTGGTGAAAGATGTCAGACCCAATTGTTGGTCCTGAGCAAGTTAAAATTGAAAAAGAAAAAAAAAATTAACTTGTATAATAAGAAAGGATCAGTTAAGAAATGAAAAAAGATCATGAGATAGTTGTCAGCGGTATAATTGTCGCTTAGGGGCATCTATATTAAGGGAAAGATAAACTTAGATGAGTGCCATATAAAAACTCTTGGAGCCGTTTGCGATTTGTAGCCACCTACGATGTCTCATGACAACAAGTATATGTAGGATAAGGCAAAGCCATGTCTTTTTCTAAATGACGGGGTGAGGAGGATCGGATCGGATGTTTTTCCTCTTCCCCCCTTAATTTTGACGTAGGGAATGTAAGCGATGGATATAAGCTAAATTTTCTTTTACTTTGTAGATGATTGATAAAATATTCCTACATATTACATATATTCGATAAGTAAATATCAAGAAATTTTTAATATATGTAGTATTTGCAAAATAAATAAGGGTAAAATGTTTTAGAAACTATCCATTCAACTATCATATATATATATAAATTTATTAATACTTTGTTGAGTTACACAGTTGTATATAAATGACTGTACTCATACTATATACGTTTGATGATTCATCTTCTCACAAACTGATATTAGAATACCTCTACTCTTCTTCTTACGCTTTCTTCCAATGTAGCTAAAGCTAGTTAGTAGTTCTGATTCATTAATTGTCACGTGGTATTAGAGAAATAGGTTTCCTTCTCTACTCTTCATTGATTTTGTGATTACTCATTTACTATTTTACAACTCTTCGTGTTGTCTACTCGATTTATATGATCAAGATTGAGTAGTTTAGTAGAAAGTTCTATTGTACATCAAGGTGATATAATTTCTATGAATCCACTATATATTTCATCATCTGATAATCCATCCATAATTAATTAGAAACATAATTTTTACCAGTACAAACTATCTAGCATAGAGTCATACTATTCGTATGGGTTTGGAGGCTAAGCTTAAGCTAGGTTCTATTTATGGAACAATAGCTAGGCCAAATGATAATTCACCATATTTGATTCGTTGGACACAAAATGATTACATGGTTCATTGTTGGTTGTTAAATTCTACGAGTCCAAAAATCTCACAAAACTTTTTATATGAAAATTCTACCTTTGATATGTGTAAAGAAGTAGGAGAATAATACGGGCAAGATAACAGTCCACTAATTTTCTAACTACAATATGAGATTGCGAATCTTAGGTAAGGAAATTTTACTGTCAGCATGTATTACAATAAACTTAAAAGAATTTGGGATGAAATACAAGCTTTGAATGGTTATCATTCGTGTGATTGTAGTCGCAATGAATATTGTACATGTGCACCGCTTGAAAGGATTGCTATCTTTGAGGCTTAAAGAAGGTTAATGCAGTCCTTAATGGGGCTAAATGAGAGCTTTAAAGCTATGCGTAATCAAATATTATCTGTAGAACCCTTGCCAATGGTTAATCATGTCTTTTATCTTGTCTAAAAAGTCGAAAAACAAAAACAGATTACTGGATCTTTGTTTACTGATCTTGAATGTTTTGCATATATAGTGAATAAGAGTTCAATTTTTGTTGATAAAAGGAAGGATACAATAAAGAAAATTGTTTTCAACTAATTGGATATCCAAATTGCTATAAGGGAAAGAGGATTAATAAGTCACAATCAAGAATGGTTGCTACAATAGACTCAAAGGGAACAAATCATGAATTAGCAGTTATGCCTTTTGATTGTCATTTTGATATTGCCGGTAGACAGAATGTTGATAATACAGCTTTGAATCTAACTATGTTTCAGAGTATCTATCAGGAAATACTAAGGATGATGAAAGGAAAGCAGATTTCTAAGGTCTCAAGTTTGATTGTGAGTGCAGCTATAGCTATTGAATTTGCAGGTACTCTTAATTCTTTTCAAACTTTTAGCCTTGTGAATAATAGTGTTTGTTCTTAGAATGTTGATAGTGGTGTTATTGATCATATTACTTCATATTCTAACATACTTTCCAATACCCAACAGCTTTCTAAACCGATTGATGTTCCAAAATTCATAAGATCAAACAATGGTATAGAACTACCATATATACAACATAGAAAAATGGACAAGTAGAATGTAAACATAGGCACATTTTTGGACACTACTAAAGCCTCATTGATTCATGCTGATTTGCCTAAGTTCTTTTAGGGAGAGTGTATTTTGACAGCTACATATCTCATAAATAGAATGCCTATGCAACTTCTTGGTCAGAAATCATCATATGAATTATTGTTTGGAACTAAGCCTAATTATACTCATTTTTGCATTATGGGATGCTTATGTTTGTTGCTTCACATCCTTCTAGAAGAGATAAGTTTTATTCTCATGGAGTTAACTATGTATTTTTAAGATATGCCAGTGATCACAAAGCATACAAAGTTTATGATGTTGTTGCTTGAAAACTTCTAGTTAGTAGGGATGTGGTTTTTCGAGAAGATATTTTCCTTACAAGAAGACTTCTTCCTTACATCCTAATGCACAATCTTCACTACTATTTCCTCGTGTTTCTCTTGAATGTCCAAACACTTCTCCTACCCCACACACATTTGATTATACTCTTATTCCACCTGATGTTTCCTTTGGATATAAACATGACAACAGTCTTTGTAGCTCCCCTACACTTGATGTTTCTGCTCAAACACTTTCACTTAAGCTTTGGCAATCCCCTTGACCACATAAGTCACCTCAATGGCTACATGACTATGTTACTTTTGACCCTTATTCCTTTAGTCCTTATGCTCTACCTAACTACCATTATTCTTATCCAATTTTCATTACCCATACCTTTACTTAATATCCTCATGATTCTATCCAGTCAATAGCATTGATGTTAATTGTCAAAGAACTTACCTCTTATTCATAAGCTACTAACAGTGAAGAATGGGCACTTGCTATGAACAAAGAGTTAGAAGCTTTGGAGTTAAATAATACTCAAAAACCTAGTTCTTTGCCTCCTAATAAAAAGCCTATATGTTCAAAATGAGTTTACAAAATCAAGTATAAACTCGATGGTAGTATTGAAAGGTTGAAAGCTCATTTAGTGGCCAGGGGATATAATCGGGTTGAAAGGATTGATTATCATGATACTTCTTCTCTATTTGGTAAATTAGGCACCGTTCGCATATTACTTACTATTGCTTTAGCTAAGGGTTAGCCATTTTTTCAACTTAACATCAACGATGCTTTTTTACAAGAAGAGATTTACGTGATACCACCTCAAGGCTATACTAAGGCATAACCAGGGCAAGTTTGTAAACTTAAAAGATCATTATATAGCCTTAAACAAGCTGATCGGTAGTATAATGTTGAGACTTCACAATTTCTCATTTCCAAAGGATTCTCTTAATCTAAAAATGACTATTCTCTTTTTATTCAATATAATGCTCATGAGCTTACTATTTTGCTGCTTTTTGTTGATCTTATGCTCATTGGTACAAATGTAGCCATTATTTTTTAATTAAAGGCTGATTTACATAGTACCTGCATGATCAAAGATTTTGGGGATGCTTAGTTCTTCCTAAGCCTTGAGCTTTGTCGTACTTCTTAAGGCATTTTGATCAACCAACACAAATTTATTTTTTATATTCTTTCATATTCAAGGATGACAGGTAGTAAACTTGCTGATACTCCATTGCCTTCTAGTTTATGTTTAGCTAAAGATGACAGTACTTTGCTTGATCAGCTTCATTCCTATCAACACCTTGTTGGGCCTTTTTTGTACTTGATTATCACTAAGCTTGATATAGCTTACATAGTTCATCATTTTAGTCAATTTCTTGGTCATCCTCATGTTACACACTTCAAGGTTGCTAAACATGTCTTGTGTTACTTAAAGAATACTACTTCTCTTGGATTGTTTTATCCTTCTTCCAATTCTTTTCAATTGACTACTTTTAGTGATGCTGATTAGGGATCCTCTTTACTAGATTGTAAGTCCCTTTTTGGATTCTATGTGTTCCCTGGTGACTCATCGATTTCTTAGGCTACTGTTAGTACTTCATTAACTAAGGCCAAATATAGAAGCATGGATGCATCTACCAAAGAGCTTCTTTGGGTATCCTATACAAGATTTGAAATTCCTTATCCTTCTCCTGTCTCTCTTTTTAGTAATAATAAGTTAGCCATTCAAATCGCTGCTGACCTAGGCTTTCATAACCATACTAAGCATATAGAGGTAGACATCTATTTTATCCGAGACCATATTGCTAAAGGATTTTTGCAGACTTATTATATCTGTTTCCACTTGTGAGTTGTTGATTTTCTTACAAAACATATTTCTTCTTCCAAGTTGTTAGCATTTATTCTCAAGCTAAGCCTTCGATCAGCTCTACCTTAAGGGGGAGATGTTGAGTTAACAGTTAAATAGTTATTTATTTTACACATGTCTGTATCCTATTAGTACACTTGTCCTTCTATTATTTGTTAAGTTGTTTTGTTAGTTAGATAGTTGTATATAAATAACTGTACTCATACTTTATACACGTGAAATGTCATACTCCACGAATCTTTTTCCTTAATAACTTAAGCTACTTGAAATCAGAAAACATAAATTATACCCTTTTTCTTTTTTGCTTAATTACATGCATAATTTAACACTGGAACTATTTTTTAAAAGATACAATTGTACTATTTATGCATGTGAAGCTATGAATTTATATTCATTTGTTATATATGCAATTAATTATTTCATGCATGTATTTTGTAAGTATATGCTGCCACTTTTAAATATTATAGATTCTAAATATAGTTAGTCCTTTAATTTAAAAATTGAGTGTTTAAATCTTAAAATCTTTAAGAAATATTACTTTTAAATACTATTTTATTATTTTTTTCCTTAGATAAAATAGTGAAAATTATTAATCTTTTGCTTTTGAATTTTTTACAATTTTTTAAAGGCAAAATGGTCATATAAAAGCAATAATTTGTCCAATTACCTAACCTAATATTCAATTTGATCATTATTTTCCATTCATTCTCTTGAAAATTATTACTTGGTTGAAATAGCTAGTGGTGATCTCCTATGTCTTTTCTTTGATGTATAAATTGGTGGGCTTGTGGCTAGAAATTTTCTTTAGAGCCTTTACATATAAGAAACTTTACATTCATATTATTAGTCAAAACTTATTCCCAAATTGCATTATTGAAGATTTTGTGTAGGCAATATTTGTTACTTCCACGCACAAGAAATAAAGATTTTTTTAAGCACTAAAAATCATTTAAACTTTGGTAAATTATAAATGTATCTTCTTATATTTATTTTATGTGCTCATTTAGCTCTCCTATTTTTAGAAATAAGGCTATTAGACTTCCAGTTCTCTTAAATTAAAAAAAAAAATTGTTTTTAAACTCTATTTTACTATTTTGCCCTTGATAAAATAAGGTAAAAATATTGATAGCACTTCTTTTATTAATTTATATTGGCAAAGTCATTATATGGGGAGCTAAAAGTACTTTTTCTTTTCTAAAATTTGGAGGCTTAAGCATTTAGTTTCAAAATATAAAGTTGAACATATGTAAAGCAAACATATAGAGGTGCATTTTATGATTTGCTCATAAAAATGTAAGTTTTTTTTTTTTTTTTTTTTTTTGCCAACAATTATTATATTATAATTTTAGGGGATGAGAGAATGGAATATAGTTCATTATATTAAGAGATTGATATCCATACTAAAATTATATTAAGAGAGAATGGAATATAGTTCATTCTAAATATAGTTAGTCCTTTTAAATATTATAGATTCTAAAATTACAATAACGTTTTGACCATAAAGAAGCAAAGTGTAAACTATAAAAGAGTAATGTATTACTTCAAGTGTGTGAACTAATATAATAATATTGTTACTAGCTAAATACAAATCTTTGACATAAAGAACTACAATAAATACATCTATGTGTACACAAGTATGTAAATATATTATATTCTTGTGCCTATTTTGACCAACTAATATTATAAGAGAGAGGACACACTAGAAGCGAAAAGTAATAATAAGTTGTTCATAATTCTCGAATAAAGTTTGAGTTACCTATAAATTTACCAATATTTACATAAAATAAGAAATAAACGCATTTAAAATGATATAACTTTTCAAGCAATCCGTTCTAATGGATATTGATATATGATGATCGCTTGCATGTTGGGGTTCTAATCTCAATTTGTTTGATCATTCATCCAATATTGGACTTGTGTAATATCTGTTTACACTTGTTCATATTACTCACATTTTAGGTCTTTTATAAAACTAAAAAAATGAAAAGCGATTATCCTGACTATAACATCAACTTTATAAATTTTTACAATTATATGACTCAAGTTTTAAGTTATCAAATTATATACTATATTAGAAGTTAAGTTGTTACCATTACTAAGTCACTATTTTCCATCAATAATTGTTATTGATATGTGTCATTTTGGTGCAATTAGTTTTGTACAAAGTGGGTTTTAATTTTAATTGCTTTGTTTTAATATATAAAATTAATGCTAAGGAAAATTATTTTCAAATACAAGGGTGTTTTTTTACTTTTCTCAAGGTTTCTAAAACCTTACCTACTCTTAAGGAAGCCACTTAACTAAAGACTCTCATTCTTTTAGTAAATGTCCTTCAAAACCCTCCCTTAACCCTAATCCCTTTCCCTTTACAGCTGCAAGTAGCTAAAGGCTCAAGTTTTCTATTAAAGAATACTCAAGAGGGAAGATTAAGAGGATGTTTAAGGTAAGTCATGAAGGTTTATCTTAGGAAAAATTTGTTTTTGGACCCTTTAGCCTCTAAATCATCCATTTCTTACTAATCCTAGATTTTTCTCAAGAGTTTCTACTTAGGAATTCCTTAATCTTCTTCAAGAGCAAGCAAAGAAAGGGTTTAAGGTAAGTTTATGGAGGTTCTTCCTAGTTGGGTTCATTTTCAAGTTTAATGTCATGTTTTAGAGGAGTTTTACATGGGGTTTTATATAGGAAGAATCTGAAACAAGTTATTTCTTATAGATATTTGTAGTATTTTAGCTCCATTTCAGATTATTTAGGTATTTGAGCTATATAAGTAAGTTCTCTTCTTCTTCTTCTTCTTCTTCTTCTTCTTCTTCTTCTTTTATTCAAGTTTGTGAAGTTGATACTTTTGCCATTGAATCGGAGATTTAAAGCTATGTTTGAGTGTGATTGATTGTGGGTTTTGGTGTTATATGAGCATTAAAGTTGGTTTTGGAGTTTAATCATAGGTTTTTGGTTGTAAGTGGAGGTTCAGGGTGTTTAGTGGTAAACTTTGAGTGTTGTTGTAGAGGAGGAGACTTGCAAAAAGTTGCAGGTTTAAATTGGCCAGCTAATTCCCTTTTGAACTGGTCTACTGGTTCTCTTTTGTTGAGGACCAAAGCAAGTTAAAGATCTAACTTGCTGATTCATTGAAGAACCATCCTACTGACTTTGAGCCCTAAAAATGACAATTCTCCTAAGAACTGACCAAATAGTTCCTTTGAGGACAAGCCAATCGATATTCCCTTATAACCATCTAGACCTTTTATTTCTATCCCCTTTTAGACTCCTAAACCCAAGATTTGGAATTTTAAAAGTTTTCTAAAGTTTTTAAACACCTTAACCTAAAAAAAATGTTTTACTCCACTCAAACTAAAGTTTAACTTAGCTTTATCTCAAACACTTGATGATTTTCATTTTATGAGAAGAGTCAAGTTTTGATTGTTAAGTATTCAAATCCCGAAATTCCTTAAATCTTTTGGAACCTAAAATATATAATCTTCTAGCTTTCCCAATTAATTGACTATTTAAGTGACTCTTTAGAAGTTGTCAAGAAAATTGTGATCTTTTAAAATATGCATAAGTTATTTTTGGTCTATTAGTTGTTGACGTTATAAGCATGTTAAGGAATTGGTTGTTGTTAGGTGTAGAGTTCAAACTTTATGGATTAAGATGAGAGAAATAGTTAGAGCTATTAAAGTAGTGGTTTTGAGAAATGGAAGCATACTTGTTGGAGATTTTATCAGGATTGTAAATAAGGGAATTTGGAAAGTACGTAGTACATCATTGGTTTAGTTATGTAAAGAACCTAAGCTTAGTCTATTAATCTTGTTACCAGGTTCTATTGTCCCCGTCATTTCTTTTATTGCTACTTAGCATTGGTATTGGTCTTTTTGGGATGTTTGGGTACATAGTGTATGCTCATTACTTTACTTGTTAGGATAGTGAGAAAGAAACCAAACTAATCCTTATCTAACTTAAATGTTACTTACTAATTGTGTTTGTCATGGCCCCACCGTTCATTATAAGGGGGCAACTATTGATCACCCATAGGGATTCCCAAGTGGACTTGCATGTGGGACAGCACTGGTAAATCTAGTGTTTCCCAATTCTCGGATGTTGATCATATAACCTTCACCATAGTATATAGTAGTAAAGTAAAAGATTTATTATTATTATTATTATTATTATGCATGTGTGTAAGTATGAGACCATGGTGTATTGGGGTCTAAGTGCTCCTTTGTTGTTTATGGACATAAGTACAAGATAATAAATGGTAGCTTAAATTGTTCTTGCATTATATACATGTGATATGTCGTGATTGGCATTTGTGTGTGTTTTTGGGCTATGTGCTATGGTCCAACTCATTCTTTTACCTTTTTCAGGTGCAATTGATGAGGAATATGTTACTTATTAATAACCATTCGTTGATAGGATGCAGGAGGAAGATGGGGGGAAGTACTTATGTTATTATAAGGATCAATGACTTAGGGTGAGTTGATTTAAAGACTGTCTTCTATTGAATTTAGAGATCTATTTATCTTGTTAAGGTTTGTTGTAAGAGCATGATAAACTCCTTGAGGATTGTGATTTTACTTATGATGCTCAAAGCATATTAGACTCCTTAGAGATAAACTTCTTAGGGATTGTGATTTTACTTATGATGCTCAAAGCATGTTAGACTCCTTAGAGACTTGATGCTAAATTTGTGGTTAAGGCAAGTTTGCCTAATATATCCTATTATTAATAGACATGTTTATAGGTTATTGAGGTCGTTGTTCGGGTGCTTATTCCATCCATTTGTTTAAATGAAGTATTTGTAAGTTCTTATGTCATCATTGGAGTTCTTAATGCCTTAACATGTTCTTAATTAGCAGGAATACGTAGTAGGTTATGGTGTCTATTAGTCCTTAATACTTATCATGACATATAGAAAAAAAAAAAAAAAAAGAGAGAGAAAAAAATACATTTTTAGTCCTTAATATTTACAAAACTTTCTATTTAAGTCCCAACATTTTTTTCTTCTATTTAAGTCATTAATGTTTTCAAAATCCTTCAACGGTAAGAATTTAATTCACTATATTATTCGTCAATGGACGATACCTATTAGCTTTAAATTGGTCTAAAATAATTAACTTACTAAAATGATAGTATTAAATATATTTAATTATATAATACGATAAAAAGTATTAAATATATTTAATTGTGTAATATAATAAAAAAATAATTTACATAAAAACAATTAAAAGTAAGAAAATTGGGCCCGATATATTTGTGAGGGTCTTAGTCTCATTGTCCAACTATTCTAAGGCTCATAAGAAGCTAACACATGTACAAGATGTACAAAAAATTAAATGAGTTTGATGAAGATTTTACTTTTATAAGGTTTTGAACATGTTGAAAATTCAAACAAGCTTTAAAAGAAAAAGTTAAGAGTCAAATGAAAAAACAAGTTAAAATTGAGGATTATAAGTGTACTTAAAAGAAAAAAAAAAGATATGAAAAAATTAATTATAGATTTGAAAGCAACCTGCATTGGCATTATGTAAGATGCCTAGCCCCACAAAAGCTAAAAGCACATGAAGAATGGTAGAGAATTTAATAAAAAAAGATGTTGGAATACGTGGTACATGCTTCACATGTTATTTCATTTTGAATTTAGATTCAATTTTAATAGAATATATTAGGACTATATTTGGAAACAGTACAAAGGATATTCTTTTTGCTAAGATAACTGTAAAATAATTAATTTCTTAATTTTTTTGCCAATATGAATTCTTAAATATTTTCATTGCCTTGTGTAAGATGCATAACAACATTATTTTTGTTATTTTCCTTGTGAAAAAAAAAAGAAATTTCAATAAATAGTATACGTTACATATATATACATATAGTGTTTAACTAGTAATCATACTTAGATAAGTGGCAAATATTAGTAGTAGATTTTTAGGCAACCATCCAATACCACCCCCTACATATTCTAATGCAATTGGTAGTTCGTATACTATCCAACGAATCATTTCTCGTAATTCATATGCATATGTGCAACATCACTGTACCATCTTTATCATTTTCCGGTGGTTCATTGAACCACTGCTTCACACAGGTCAACTGGGTTAACCTACATACACCCGTTGAACTAGTACACCTAGATCGGTTCTTAGGTTGTGTAGTGGCAATCCAATTTATGATTTAAAACTAACCTTTTCCTAGGTCTATATAAAACATCAGTTATTATAACAATAATCATATAGTTTTGAGCTTTTTTTCATTTCTTATACATTTTCAATACTACTTATTAGTTTCTTTTCATTACAATGTCCACATGGGAGTAATAGTAAGATGACTTAAAAATTCTTTATAATAGACCTATGAATTTGACACAAGAAATGATTTATACCAATACAATCTTTAACTTATTCACAATGTTAAATTGACACATAGCTTATGATTGAGTAAAATTCATAAAAATAAAATGATATTTTATTAAAATTATTACCCAAACTTTTAATGTAATTCCAAACCTAAAATTTGAAGTTGAAGATTTGCAAGATCCGACTATAATGTCAAGTGGTATGTATTCCACAAGATATTTTGATTTTAGATTAGATTTCAATAGAATACATTGTGATTATATTTTAATACATGATGAAATAGCCTTTTGTTATTTTTCAAAGGAAAGAAAAAAAAAATAGAGAAAACAAATTAAGACTTTTAGATTTTTAGAGCTTTATGTTTTTAGTAGTTGTTCAAATAATAATATTATTATGTAGAAATATTAGATGAGTAATATGAACATGAGGCAAAAGCCGTTGACATTGAAGAGTTGATAGTTTACTATGTGATAGAAATGACTAATACGCTTAACACTTATTTAGAGCAGCAACATAAAGTTTCATGCTTTTTAAAAGTGCTTAGGGAGGCTTTTTGGACCAAAGAAAAGAGATAGCAACTAGAATTTAAAATGTGAAAAGTGTTTGGGTTAAAGACATCTCGAATGTCAATGTCCATATAAATTTGCAATATTGATTATAGATGAAGTTCCTATAGCCATTGAAGATGATAAAGCAGATGAAGAAAAATCTATGAAGTATGAGTGTGATAATGTAGTTCTAGAGGAAATTCCAATGAATATCATCAAAGAAGCGCAAGTGATCAAGTTTTTATTTAAATCATTTATAAGAAAGTGGATGAAATTGAGACAAGAAAATGTAGAGGAGGAAACAATGGAGAAAGAGTATATGGGGATAGGAGTTGAGGAGTTGATAGTCAACAAGAAGATTGTGAGATTAGGGGTACAAAATGTGAACTAATCTAGTGCATATAATGTTATTAAGTTTCATAAACTATTGTAGATTCAGGTGATAATTTTAGTGGATCAAGTTGATAGCATAGGAATGTGCAATTACAGGAGTCCAATATTCATTTGTTGGTTCATTTGATTTTGATCAATAGAATATATGATGAGTGAAAAGAATACAAGCTGTTGGTGACATTCTAGACATGGATGAGCTATTGCAAAATTCCTATATTTTTCTTTTGTAAGTTTATCTTTGCTCTTAAAAGATGCACTCTCAAGATACGAAGGTGAATCTTTTTGAGCTTAGGGGTAGTAATAGGGATCCAATTCTCTTGTTTATTTATTCTGCAATAGTTTTGCTGCTAGAAGAAGATTTGCATGGAAGACATATTATTGGTGTCGCAATTATTTAATTATGGCGTAGTGCAATCTTCAAGATTTTTTATTATTTCTATTGTTTTATTTTAATAATGTTATAATTAGGATTAGGTTTGTTTAAGGGCTATCTCTTTATTGCGGCTTTTTACAATAAGATTATATTACCATAATGTTATGGTAAATTATACTCCATTCAATAAGCTACACCATGAATGATAAAATAGAAGCTATTGATAGTTTTATTTTTACCAAACTTCAGTAAATTATGTCCATCAACTATAAAAGCAAAAATGTTGACTACTTTCATTTTATGGTTTATGACATAATTTACTGAAATCAAATGTGATTTACTATGATATTAATGGAATGTAATGTTATTGTACAATTTTCCTCTTTTTATGAGACCTTTGATAATAAGTTTTCCTTTTTAAATCAAGATCTTGCGAGAGTCTCTTATTTGGAAGGTTTTCATTCAAATTAATCAATTGTGCCCAACACCCACAAACAAAATTTCATTGATTTGCTCAATCATTTATACGTACTATCAATTGATTAAAGAATAAACCTTTGATTTGGTCAATTGTGGAAAATCAATTAAATCGATACATTAGTTCAATTTAGTTTATAGTGCACAATATTCTCAAAACAAAATCTTCATGGGCGAGTCTAGGGGGGTCCCTAAGTGTAGGAAAATTTACTTTTTTAAATATTTAGAAAAGGAAAAAAAATATGTATATATATATATATATATATATTAAAGAGTAAAACATGGCATAAATTAAAGCATGGCCTAATAGTTAGGTATTTATTTAACAAACATGAGATCTTATATTCTGGTCTTATTACATAAAGTATTCATAAACAATATTAATTATATAACTTGATTTAGCAATTTTTTTTATAATTAATATTATGAAAATGAATGTGAATTATTAAATAATTAACTACCAAATAATTTATATTTAAAATTATATTCTTTTCTCTCTTTTTTTTTTTTAGTATTACCGTTGTAACAAACTGTGAAAGTATTGTTATTGTTTATATTATGTTTGTATTTTACATTTTGGCATTTTATATTTTACAGCTAGCATTAGTTAATAGTTTGTTATTGGTCACTTTTACACGTTAACTTCTGACTTGACACTTTTATAGATAAACTCTTTGTATTGTAATTTAATCACAAGAGAGAGAACATACATCATTCACTGTTATTTTTCTCTTGAATGTTCACTACTATATTCCAACAAATTACATCAAAATTCTAAGAACTACTTCAATGGAGGAAATTTGATTCTCTATCACTCCATATGGTATCATAGCTG
This sequence comes from Lumnitzera littorea, assembly GCA_024138015.1. Lineage (NCBI taxonomy): Eukaryota > Viridiplantae > Streptophyta > Magnoliopsida > Myrtales > Combretaceae > Lumnitzera > Lumnitzera littorea. The sequence continues at coordinate 104,475,808 of JAMXBB010000003.1, forward strand.
CATTGATAAGTGTAAGTCTTCTCTTCTTCAATTTGTTTCAATTTCTTTGTGATTTAGGAAGATGAACAATCAGGTAGCTTTTCAACAAGGTCTATAATTAGATTGTGTAAATGAGGATCCATTGTTTCTTTTTGGTTCTAATCAACTAGGAATGGTGATTGGAAATATCATGTTTGATGGCACTAATTTTCTTGCATGGAGTAGATCTATTAAATTAAGTCTTGGTGCCAAAATCAATTTAGGGTTTATAGATGGCAGTACTTCGAAACTTGAACATAACTCTCCTAATACAAATAAATGGATTAGGAGCGGCTATATGGTACACTGTTGGATTCTAAATTTAATAACATTAGATTTTGCACAAAATTACCTTTATACACAATCAACTTGAGAATTGTGGGTTGAAATTATTAAATAATATGACCAGAAAAATGCACCTCTTGCTTTTCAAATTCAATACGAGTTTAATAATATTAAGTGAGCAAATCAATTTGTTACTATATACTATAATAGACTGAAGCAAAGTTAGGCTAAATTAAGTGCTCTTCAAAGTTAGCTTAATTATGATTGTGGTGCTTTAGCTAATTGTACTTATTGCATGAGAGAAAAGGTTCAAGAATTTGACCCCTATGGTCAATTGATATAGTTTTTAATGGGACTTGATGAAGGTTATGAGTAAGTACGCAATGACATTCTTTCGATGGATCCTTTACACTCAATCTGTGGGGCATATTACCTTATACAACATGTAGAAAAACAAAAGTAGTTAACTGTGCCTTTATTTGATAATGATGCTTTAGCCTTTCTATCCAAACATGTTAAGTTTTCCAAGGAGATTAATGATAAATGAAAAAGGAAAGTTAAGCTTAGGGAGCAATGCCAAATTGGTTTATAAACATTGCTAAAAGGAGGGTTATATTATTAAGAATTGTTTTGAGTTGGATGGTTATTCAGAGTGGTATAAAGGTAGAAGAGGAACAAGGGATCAAAATAAGATGGCTAATTTTATTAAGACAAGGCACTTGTGTCAAAACATAGGGTTCTTTAACTGATAGCATTCATTCTCCTTGAGATTCACCTTTAGACGATGATTTAACTACTAAATATAAGCTTGTGAAATAGTTTATCATAGTCTTGTACAATCTGTGTGTCGAGGTGCTTAAAATCATGCAAGACAAGCAAATGCAACAAGAGGACATGACATGTACAGGTGCGTCTCTTTCATCACATCATTCTTGTACTTGTTTTAGTTTAGGGAATAATAAATGTGGTTCATAGATTGTTGATACTAGTGCCTCAAACCACATGACATCGTTTAAACCTCTATTATTTGACATACAAACATTACTACAACCTATTTCAGTTAGCTTGCCAAATGGACAACTTAAAACTGTCCTAACTTTTAAGATTTGTTTACATAAACAAATATCTTATCCTTTTAAATGTACTTTACATACCAAACTTCCAGTATAACTTATTGTTTGTCCATTGCATTTTAAGGACAAAAATTTAATTGCTAAGATTGATTCTACTCATTTCATTTTTGAAAACCCTCAAAATAAAGAAATTGCTTCAACTGAGGCATGTGATGGTCTATATGTTTTGTTTTCACAAAACAATTCAAGTTCTTTTGTTAACCCTGTTTCTTTTGTTAGTCATTTTACTAATAAAGGATTAGATGTATGTTTGCTACATTCTAGGCTTGGGCACTTGTCTTTCTCCAAGCTTAGACATCTAGTTGACTATAAACAGTTGGATTCATTCAGATTCTTTTGTGATACTTGTTTCTAAGCTAAAATTCATAGGTTTCTATTTGAAAGAAGTGTTAGTCATTTAACCGAACCCTTTTCTTTGTTGCATATTGATGTTTGGGGACCCTATTGATATCCTTCCTTGCTAAAGCCAAGTATTTTCTCACAATATTAGATGATTGTACTTGTTCGGTATGGACATATTTGCTAAACAATAGATCCCAAGTGGTTATTTACCTTAATATATTTTTTAGAATAATTGAGAATCAATTTGCAGCAAAAGCGATTCAAAGTATCTCTCTTTTGATTGCCAAACACTTGTCCATAATTTAGGTAGGATACATAAAAAATCTATTACATACACTCCTCAACGAAATGGTTGAGTGGAATGAAAACATCGCCACCTTATTGAGAATATGTATTCTCACATCAACCTACATTATAAACTTGATGCATATATCTAAACTTGCATGGAAGTCTCCATATGAGCTTTTACATAAACACAAACCTTCTTTTTTACATTTAAGGGCCATGGGATGCTTATGGTACATTGTTGATCATTCTAAACAAAAAGACAAATTTGAATCTAAGGGAATTAAATGTGTTTTTTTAGGATATACTTTTGGACAAAAGGGTTATAAGGTGTATGATATGGAATTAAGGCAAATAAGAATGAGTGAAGATGTCATATTTTGTGAGACAATTTTTCCTTTTAAAGACTTAGCTCCTTCTATTGATAGATATGATTCACCTCATCAATCTATTGTTTCCTTGTATCTTACATTAGCTTCTAATGAATTTAGTGAGTTTCATCAAGGTGACATTGTTAATAACTCAATGTATGCTTGTAACCATACTAAAGATCATTTTATAGTAAACAATTCTGGTCATATCACTTTTAATCCTTCTGTTTCCATTGAACCATATTTGCATAAGTACACCTATGCAAGAAAGCCACCTATTTGGTTAAAGGATCATGTTCACTCTTTATATGCACACTTAGATGAAGCATCTCATAGTTCATACACCATGTCTTAATCACTTTTTGATACACATACCTTTTCATTTTTGTCTACCAGGCTATACTTCTTCTTAGGCACAAGTTTTAGCAATAAAAGAACCTTTTTCTTATTCTTAAGCTTCTAAAAACACCTCAATGGATTAATGTTATGGACAAAGAGCTTAAAGCACTAAAGTTGTATGATACTTGGAAATCACTGATTCACTTAAGGAAAAGAAAGCCATGGGCTCTAAGTGGGTCTACAAAATAAAATAAAAACCAAATGGAAGTGTTACACAGTTTAAAACATGATTAGTGGCTAAGGGTTATACATAATTGGAAGGGATAGACATTCATGAACGTTTTCTCCTAGAACAAAGCTAGGAATTGTACAAATTTTCATAGCTTTGGCTACTGCATATAATTAGCCTCTTTTTTAAGTCAACATTGATAATGCCTTTTTGCATGGCTTTTTGGATGAGGAAATATATATATGTTACCACCTCTAAGCTATTGTAAGGCTAGTTCTAATAAGGTTTGTTGACTTGAAAAATATTTATATGGTCTAAAACAAGCTTATAGGCAATAGAATTATGAGATTTCACAATTTTTTATCAAACATAGTTTTCTTCAATCAGTGAGTGATCCTTCTCTATTTACACTTCAAACCGATGGCATATTTCTAGTTGTTTTATTGAATGTTGATCACATGCTTTTTTTAGATACTTGTATTGAATCTATTAATGATTTAAAGCAAGCTTTAGATTATCAACTCACTATTAAAGACCGTAGAGGAGCTTGTTTTTTCTTAGGTATTGAGTTATGCAAAATAAATGCCAATATACTTCTTAACCAGCTCAAGCTTATACTTAATCTATTAGATGATGTTGGTCTCACTGCTTATCACCCGGTTTCATTGCCATTTCCATCTTGGTTCTTTTTTACATAAAGATCAGGGTGATGTTTTGATAGATCCTTTTCCATATAGACGTATAGTTGGACGTCTATTGTACTTAACTTTGACAAGACCAAATACTAATTTTTTAGAAAACAAGCTAAGTTATTTTGTTTCAATTCCTTGTCAGCCCCATATGTAAGCTGTTGTTCATTTACTCAAGTATCTCAAGGGAAGTTATGGCCTTAGTCTTTATTATCTGAAGAATAATCCTCTTACTCTTCATTGTTATATTGACATTGATTGGGCCTCTTCTTCTTTTGATCACAAGTGTATTTTAGGTTATTCCATCATGTTGGCTAATACATTGGTTCTTTAGAAGTCTAAAAAGCAATCCACTATTAGTACTTCTTCCATTGAAACAGAATATAAGAGTATGGTTACTGTCGTCCAGGAACTTCTTTAGACTTCTTATATTTTACGAGACCTTCATGCTCCTGTTTCTCTTATCATTAGTGTTTTCTGTAACAATAAGTTAACAAATTGAATTGCCAAAAATTTGTGCTTATATAATCGAACAAAATGCATTGATATTGATGTCCATTTCAATAGGGATCATGTTACTCGAGGATTTGTTTCTCCAATTCATATAAACTCTACTAAACAATTGGTAGACTACTTTACCAAGATTACTTCAATTGTTGAACTTATTGCTACTGTATTTTACATTTTGGCATTTTATATTTAAAAGCTGGCATTAGTTGATAGTTTGTTAATGGTCAGTCTTACATATTAGTTGTGACTTGGCACTTGCATATATAAACTCTTAGTATAGTAATTTAATCAAAAGAGAGAGTATACATCATCCACTCTTATTTTTCTCTCAAATGTTCACTACTATTCTCCTATAGATGACATCACATCTCTATCACTCCACATAATCATAAAAAGTTGTCGTGAAAAGAAATAATATAATTCATATATCTATATTGAGTTACTCTTTCTACTTTACTTGTAATATCTTATTCAACTATTTTTTTCCAATCTATTTTTGTTAGAAACAAACTTACACAAGTTTTATATATTAATGTAATTTTTTCTGAATTAATAGTTAATTTTCATTTAACATATATGCATACTAAAAAGATAAAAATTTAGTTTTTTTAACTTCTCATGAAGTACATCAATTACTCTTAATCATTTTTTAAATGAATTTTTCTTCTTATCAAGTTTTTAGGAATTATTATAGGTCAAATCATCAATAAGATATATATATATATATATATATATATGTAAGATGCAATAGAATTATAATAATAAGTTAATATTTTCCTACTAATAATTTTAATATTGACTTAAGTAAAATAAATCTAGTTCCTCACTTATATGATCCTTGGTCCATCCCTATAAATTGTCCACCTCTTTTTTCTTTTTTTATTTCTATTCCTACTCCATTCTTAAAAAAACAGAACAAAACAAAACAAAATTGTAAAAATAACAAAAACCCTGAAAAGTTTTAAAAGAACCTACCTTTATTTCCCATAGTAATATTGTTTCCGCGCGTTTACTCTAGTTTTTCCCATCAATATCTCCATCTATGCTACGTGGTCGATCGATCTCACTTGATTTCTTGCATAGGCCCTCGCATAGAGAGATATTCTTGTATACTAAGAAAGATGGTCAGAAAAAATGGGCTAACAATTAAAGATGCTTTAATAGGTGATTTCAGACCACTTATTAATGGTCCAAAAAAAAAAAAAAAAACACAGAAATGATTACTCTTGTGAAGGTAGTGAGAAAGTTGCTTTACGAAATATATTGGCACTTGAATGTTGATTCATCTATTTTTATGTACCCTTGTGCTATAATATTATGTTATTGGTATAAATACTTAGGAAGTCCATTTCGGTGGCGTTTCCCTCGACCTATCTACCATTGCTACCTAAAAAATTCACATTTCATGCAGTCCAATACTGAGCACACAAATGAAAACGTAAATTATATGCTATATTGTATATACATTAAATTTCTTAATACATGATTGTAGGACATCCATGGATATATTTCAAATGAAATTCAATGGAATACATGTTTTGTTTTAAAAATGAAGTGGCTGGTCAGCAAGATTGCCGCAGTTAAATCTACAGTTTTCACTTTCCACGTGAAAATCAGGGCTATCAAACCGAGGTAAGGGAACTTGGAAGTACAATAAATATGTATTTCCATCATGAGAAAGAACACACTTGAAGCAAGCTGATTTCAGCTCACATATCATACTTACTCCACATAAGAAATTGCATTATTTGCTCAGGCACGCAGCAACCACCATTATATTCAATGGATTTTGAACATGGTTTGTCAGATGGTGATGGTGAAATAATGGTGACTAGGCGATCGGCGAACTACAAGCCGAGTGTGTGGGACTACGACTATGTTCAGTCACTCAGCAGCGACTACACAGTAAGTAACAATATGTTAAATTATCGACACTCTATAAATATTGTTACAATACTGTGAATTAATGTCCTTGGACTTTGTCCCATGTTGCAGGACCAGAAGGATATGGAGAAGTTCCAAAAACTGAAAGATGATGTGAAATCTTTCATTAACGCGGAGATGGATCCAATGGCTAAAATGGAGTTGATAGACGTGGTTCAGAGACTGGGACTGCAGTACCATTTTGATGTTGATATCAAGAATGCCCTTAATATCATCTATGAGAATGAGAAAGACAGTGATGCGTGGCTTGGTGGTGATGATCTTTACTTTACGGCCTTGAGGTTTAGACTTTTTAGAATGCAAGGCTATCATATACCACAAGGTAAAATTTTTTGCCCAGGGAACTAAACCCTGGTTTGAGATTTTTGCTTGCTCTGATATATGTGTACAAGTTTTTTTCTTGTTTGTAGTTTATTACTTAAACTTTGAACACTTTCCCGCTTTAAGACTAATTGATAAATTTGTTAATGGAAAATAAGAGCACTATTTTTACTTTTAAAATTAAAAGTTGTTTTTTCTCACATGGCTAATCCGTAAGAATAAATGCTTTGTGTGGACACTTGTGCCTAATATTAAGTCTCGTCCTTTGAATTAAAAGGAGTTACTTAGAAGTTAGAACTATAGTTAGGGTTTCTTCCAAAACATTAGGAACATCAAGCTCTATCCATAATTGTTAAAATCGCTAGTTAACTATATCATTCTATGAATTTATGATTTTATAAATCTTTTCTTAATTAAAATAAATGTAAAATTATTTAAGTACAAATTTTTGATAGAATAATAAAATTTAATGTACGATTTTATAATGTTATTATTTTACTAATTATATATAATGCTACTGCTTCTATATGTTTAAAGTAATAGAAAAATCATGATTTTGATAAATATATTTTGTCACTTGAAAAGCATATCAATTCACTCCATTGGACATGTATGTGTAAAAGGGTGTCTTGGCTTATACACACTTGTTAAAAGCTAAAACAACAAACTTCTCACACTCTTTTATCATTGATTGTATGCTTTATAAAAACAGTAGGTGTATATATAAAACGCATTAACTTTTCCCCCTTTTTCTTTATTTGGCCTACCAACAAGACCAGTGACATATCATAGTGTAATTTAGAAAATACATCTTTGTAGTGCTGTCATGACATTTTAGGGAACCTTTTTGATATATAGTTGTCTTCGAGAAGTTCATGGGTGAGAAGGGTAATTTTGAGGCATGTCTCCAACAAGACATAGAGGGGTTGCTTAGTCTCTATGAAGCTTCTTTCCATGGTTTGAAAGGCGAGACAAACATAGACAAAGCCAGGACCTTTTCAAGAATGTGTTTGGAGAATCAAAAGAGTAATCTTCCTCCAAGCATGGCCAGGAAAGTGCTACACGCTTTAGATATGCCCATTCATTGGAGACCTAATAGGCTTGAGGCCAGATGGTTCATTGACGTGTATCAAGAGAAGCAAGGCATGAACCCCATTTTGCTTGAGATGGCTAAATTGGACTACAACATGGTGCAATCTACTCACCGAAAAGAAGTTGGAAAGTTAGGCTGGGTAATTTACATTTAAAACATCCAAAACTATTTGAATTGTTGCAACATTGCTTAGATTTTTAAATCCTCATGAAATCATTTGTTGACATCTTCTTTCAGTTAATTTTAACCATTATTTACAAGTAACAACATTTAAAAAATGAATTGATGAAAACTAATGTCAGGTTTGTTACACAACAATGGACTTGAAACAGAAATGTAATTTTGAATTTCATTTCATTTCTGATATTTAGAAATGTATTTGAAATGTGTAATTGTGATTCCTTAAAATTGGTGATTACGATTTTAGAGGGAAATTAATTTTGCCTAGGAAGCGAAATTATGATTATATTCTACTCTTATTAATTACTATTACTTACTTAATTTTCAACCTATTTATGATATCAATCGTCTCTTTGGTTCTGTCTCATACCATTTGTTATTATTATTATTAATGTTTAAGGGGTTGCGACTTTCCTGAATAATAATATAATCTTAAACGAAGGCGCACTATCTTAAGAGCACAAGCGTATATCTTTATATTTTCTAAACTTTTGAGAGTGTGATTGCAATTGACCTTACATCTTATAAAAGTAAATAACTAACATCAGTAATCAAAATTACATTTTCAGGTGGTGGGTTGATTTGGGGTTGAGTAAGATGGAGTTTTGTCGAGATAGACTGATGGAGCACTATTTGTGGAATGCCATCATGGTTTTTGAACCGCAGTTTGAGGCCTTCAGAGAGATGTCAACAAAAATGACATGCATGATAACAATGTTTGACGACATTTATGACATTTACGGATCCTTGGATGAACTTGTGCTCCTAACAGACTTTGTCGAAGGGTTTGTAAAATAAATCCTCCATTTTTCAACTTAACTTATCTAAAGATAAATCTTAAAAAACTTTGTTAAAAGTATGCATAAAAAGAATTCCTGAAGAATAACCTATTTATCATTTATAAATATCGAAATGAAGATAATACCAATTTAGTGCCCATCAACATTTGATTTTTCATTAAATGTATACCAGTCCTTGAAAGATAAAAAGTTTGATTTTTAGACTTATTTAACTAATAGTCTGAGAATACATTGGAATTGTTGGTATGCAGATGGGACGTGTCCGAAATCGACAAGCTTCCTCCAACGATGCAAACATGTTATCTAGCTATGTACAATACAAGTAATGACATCGGTTATCGGATCCTTCGAGAAAGAGGTTTTAACATTATTCCATTCCTACGTCAAATGGTGATACAAATTAACATTTTCCAACATTTCTTTAATTTGAAAATAATTTATCTCCACTAATCAACATATTTTTATTTCTCTCGATTGCAAAATTAGTGGAATATCAATTGTAAGGCATGGCTGAGAGAGGCAAAATGGTACCACAGCGAATACAAGCCAACGCTGAAGGAGTATCTCGACACTGCAGTTGATTCAATGGGAGGATTTATGGTTCTATTTTGCAGTTACTTCATGACTACAAACAAGATAGCCAAAGAAACAATGGAATACATGTGCAATATCCCAAACATTATGCATTGCTCTACCATGATTCTTCGATTAAATAATGATTTGGCCACTTCATCGGTATGGCTTTTTTCGTATTGATAAGTGTGCAAACATATTAATAATAATAACAACAATAATAATAATAATAAATGTGGAGAATGTCATTATGGGCCCTAGGAACATTTATTATAATATCAAATAACAAAAGTTGTCATTAATGCTACAAAAAGTTTTTCTAGTAATTGGAAGAGGGAAATGTGCAAAATTGATCAAACTCTAAAATGTCAAAATGGTTTTGTATTAAAAATCAATATTCATAAAACCAAACTTCTATATTAGCTACCTGTAAGTTAAAAGGCTTAACTTACACCTTTTACTTGATTTTGCCTTATATCATGTAAGAGAGTAAAAAAAGTTTTCAACATTGTTCAGGACGAGTTAGTAAGAGGAGACAATTTCAAGTCAATTCATTGTTACATGAAAGAAAGTAAGATGTCAGAACAAAATGCTAGAGAACACATAAAGAACATGGTGCATGAGGCATGGAAGACCATGAATGCAAATCATCATGATGATAATTATGCATCAACTCGAGCTTCTCAAGCTTTTTACCAGTATGGTGATGGACATGGTCAGCCGGACTTGGAGACAAAAGAGCATATCAAGTGCTTTTTGGTGAAACCAGTGCCAATGGAGTAGAACTATAGATCAAGCAACAATATAATATTGTTATATTTGAATCTTTCACTGGAAATGAATATAAGATTGTTCTTTTTGAGCGTATGTATTCGAATAGAAAGAATAAAGGGTTCCGATGAATCCTAACTCCTCATATGTGTAGTAGCTAGTAGCTGAATTGTGATATGTGTATTGTGTGAAATTGTTGCGATTCTGTGAGTCATTTGCTCACATCTATGAGGATATCATTTGATTATCACATTTTTATAGTATAGTATTAACAAATTCTTCGGTTCGTTATTTAAATTACATAGTAGCTCAAGTTATTAGATATAAAAAACTATTGAAATACTTGATTAAAGCTAAAGATGTTGTACCATATAGTTGCTAATATAAAAATCTATTTCATAATACAATGTAAAAATATATATCTTCAAAATTCTAAAAATAATCCTGCATCAAATTCCCAAATCAAATTGTAATTATGAACTATTATTTTTTAAACCTTTTAAATTTTTAATCATAAAAGTCTATAATAATAGTAAACACATCAAATATAGTATAAGAGAGTTGTACCGCCATACTTTCCTTATACGATTCAATCTAGTACTCCTTATGCTATCTCAATCTATCAACCAAATGTTGCCTATATGTGCAACTTTCATCATAAGTTAATCCTATAATAATTAACAAGCTATATTTTTACGTTGTGCATGCATTCAATCTCAAAAAAGTAAAATCTATACTCATCATAACCTCTTGTAACTAATGTTTGAAATGCAACAAGTTGAAACCTTCTTTTAAAAAACGTAAGCCAAATTAATCATATTGTTTAGAGTACCCATTAGGACCCTATTCGATTGCATAAGTTCCAAATGGATATTAAGGATCATAGGGTAGATTTTAGGTATAGATTTTTTATAGCCTACTTTCACAAAATAGGTTATGAGCATGAGGCCTTCCTACTTTGTATCCATCAAGGGACTTATACTTTAAGGTATAAGTTTTAGAGTGATAAGTTAGATATATTGTATTCATGTCTTCTATTTTCGCATCTTCTGTTACTGTAGTGCCACTTCAAATAGTTCTATTAGTTAGTTATAAGCTATAGCTATTAGTATCAATACCCTACTGCACTTTATAAAAGGATAGAACTTTTACTTGCTATTGATACGCTACGTCAAGAGCTGACAAGGGTGACGGTATCATAGTAGGTCTAAACTTATAGAAAACTTGAAAAAAACAAAGATGGGAAATGCACAAACAGCAATGAAAGTAAACAAGTGAAACCATAAACAAATTTCGAGGATACACCAAAGAAATTTTGCGAACTCGCCAAGCTAACTTAGTATGACATACAAGTAGCTCGATGAGGTCACTTACCACCTAACCTTATTTAAGGGTTAGGATAAAAGGAAAAAGAGGAAAGTAAGCACACTTAGCTCACAAAAGGAAAGTATATTCAATTTCAAAGGTATGATTATTGCGACTACATATTACAAGGGTATTTATACCTAAAATGTTAAGGCATCCTACTTAAAATGGAAAAGACAAAAAGGATATTACCTAAAAGAGGTAATGTATAAGGAATAATAAATGGTATAAATGAAAAATCAATTATTAGTGCAACAGAATCCTTTTACATGGAATTGGATACGTGGCACCAGGTCACTAGAGACGCTTTTGGCAAAAACTGACAAATTGTACAGTCAGGATGGAGGTCATCGAACAAAAGTGCCAAGCAAACTTTAGGACCTTCCAAGAAGGCGTAGGTGCGGATGTGTGCTGGGGTTCTCAACACCAATACTGCCGAGCTGAAGGTTAGCATAATCATGGTGGAACAAACACATAAGGGGTCAGACTATCGATAAAGGATATTTTAATTCGGTACTCGACTATTGAGAGATAAGAAGTTACTCGGCTCAACATATGGAGTTAGCTAATAGTGAGAATTAGCTCAACCTTTATAGGAGTTAGCTAGAATAGTAGAATCTACTTCGATATTCCTTTGAGACCTTATACTTAGGCTCTGGTTAAAGGTCCGGTAGTTTGATTCTTGTTAGCTATGCTATTCTATATTTTACGAGCTTATAAGGAATGAATATGGATTCTTCTCCAAATGAGATCTATAGCATATTTGATGTAAAATCGTAGTTGAGAACAGATAGGGTTAGTCAATAGGGTGGATCCAAGCTTACAGAAAGCTTGAAAAATGTAATTGGAAGGTGCAAAAACAACAGCATATGTAAAACATAAGCAAACCCACGAGCAATTTGACAAGATATGACGTACCAATGGAATTTTTGAAAACTCATGACATAACTCGATATGACGTACGAGGTGATCCGGTGTGGTTAATCGCCTCCTAACCTTGCTTAAGGGTTATGATAAAAATGAGATAAGTAAACAAGCTAACGAGAGCAATATCCACAAAGAAGTATATTTAGTATATGGATGATGACGATAAGATCATTACGGTCACATATATAGTAGGTATTTATACCTGAAAACTAGGGCAACTTACCTAAAAATGGAAAGGATTAAAAAAGATATTATCTAAAAGTAATAATGTATAAGGAATAATAAGAGTACAATTAAAAATACAATAAAATAAGCATCTTGTATGGATCCTATCACATGGTTGCTCCGATACATGGCTCATTGTGGGTGGAAGGGGCAGAAAAGACAATTTTATATAATTAATTTGGTTTCTATTGAGCCAAGCAGAGGTATTAGGTTGGCTATACCGATGGTCAGATGACCTAAGTTGACATTTAAGTATAGTTCAGGTCAGCAGTTGGAGACGAATGATGAGTACGAGAAGGTTTGGTTTGGTTTAGCCAAGGCATCGGGTTAACAAATTATAGTAGCTTGGACTCTTCAGTAGTGAGTCTTAAGGAAAGAATTCTCCTGGCCATGCTTTCTAACCCTCAAGCTCGAGCATGGTTCAAGGGTCCAATGGCCTAATTTTTATCAATATTTCCTCATGGTATTAGAGCAAGTATCATCTAGACTTTGTTAGTTTCAATCTCATAGTATCATCTATTCAATGTTCCTTAGGCTCTTGTTGGATTTATGCATGACACTTCAGCTATTAAACATAAAGAACAATTTGGAATTAGTAACAATGATCCGCATTACCTTTTTGGATCGAATCATCTAGGAATGACTATAGGTAATATCTTTTTTAATAGAAACAATTATCTTCCTTGGAGCAAATCTATGAAATCAGGGTTAAGTACGAAAATGAAATCAAATTTTATTGACAGATCTATAAAAGGGCTAATTGACGATTTAAATGATTTAAATAAGTGGATTAGAGTATATTACATGGTTAGGTGTTGGTTGTTGAATTCAATGAATAGTAATCTTGTACAAATTTTTTTGTATGCACAATCTGCATTCATGTTGTGGAAAGAGGATAAAGAACAGTATGGAGTTACAAGTGGTCCTCTTATTTTTTAGCTCTAACATGAGATAAGTAATATTAAGCAAGGAAATCAGTCTGTTAATGTGTATTACAGCAATTATGCAAGTTTTGGGATGAACTTAATGAGTTCTATTCATTTCCAAGTTGCGAATGTAGAAGAATGGAATATTGCACTTATGTTTCTAAGGAGAGAATTCTTGAATATGAATCATACTTGAGACTAATAAAATTTTTTATGGGGCTTAGTGAAGGTTATAAGAGTGTTCAAAACCAAATTCTCTCTAAGGAGCCCTTGCCATCCGTTAATAGAGCTTATTAGTTGGTTCAATAAGTAAAGAAACAAAGACAAGTTTCAGGCACTTAAGGTTCAAACTTGGATATGGCAACTGTTTACTCTAATAAAGTTGCTGCTATTGAGAGGAAAAGGAATAAAAAAGGTTTATTTTGCAAGCATTGTAAAGCAAAAGGCCATTTGATTGATAATTGCTTTCAACTTGTTAGTTATTTAGAATGGTACAAAGGGAAAAAGATTAAATCAAGGGGCAAGAGTAGTTCGGTGTCACTATTTGTGAGCCAACAATAGAATTTTGGTTCTATTAATACTCCTTTTGATGAAGATTGTAATAGTATTCACGCTCTTATAAGAAACAAAAAATTTTATGGAAGAGTTATGTTTTGAAGTAAAGATAATTTTGCGAGAAAAGGATGCTATTGTTTCATGCTTGAGTGCTGTCCATTGTGCTATTAATTGTGCAGGTATTATTCCTTTCATTTTTTCTTCTTTATCAATTGTGAATAATTGTTTGGTAACATGGATTATTGACACTGGAGCAACTAATCACATGATACCTTTTTGTTGAATTAGTACATGATATTAAAACAATTAGTAAACTAATACCAATACGATTGCTTGATTGGAGTATTCTATATGCTAACCAAGTTAGGAAAGCCTATATCGGCCTGCTTTTGACACTATAAAATGTTCACTTTGTTCTTAAGTTCACTCATAACCTAATATCAACAAATAGACTTATTTCCTTCCTACTTCTATAAGCAATTTTCAACTTTGATTCCTACACCTTATAGGATCGGACCTCTATGAAGATTGTTGCAACAACTCAAGCTAAGGGTAAACTTTATCTTCTACAAATTGATGGTTTTTCATCTATGCATTCTGTTTCTATTAATTCTTTGGCTAATACTTTGTCTTCTTCTATAGATGAAACCAATAAATAGGATGTAGTGCTTCTACATCATAGATTAGTGCATACATCATTTTCCAAGTTACAACATATTGGAATTTGTAAGAATTTAACTTCTAAAAATTTATGTTGTAATACTTGTCAAGAGGATAAATTTCATCGTTTACCTTTCCATGTTAGTTGAAGTGTTTCTTCTCATGCATTTGAACTTCTTCATGTTGATTGTTAAGGTCCATATCGTGTTACTTTTTTATGTCGTACAAATTACTTTCTCACCATAGTTGATGATTTTTCACGATCAACCTAGACCTATTTGATGAATCATAAAAGCCAAACACCCTACATTCTTGATTAACTCTTTAAATCTATTCACAATCATTTCTTTATTACACCAAAGTTGATAAGGACCGATAATGGGGGTGAATTTGTTTCTCATCATCGTCGGGAAATGTCTCATGACCTTAGGATTATACACCAAAGAAACTTACCATACAATCCACAACACAATGGTCGAGTTGATAGGAAACACATAAATATTTTAGACACTTCAAGAGCTCTTAGAATTCATACTAATTTGCTCAAAGAATTTTGGGGAGAGTATATCCTTATAGCTACGTATCTTATCAATTTGATGCCTATGGCCAATCTTTCTTGGAAATCTCCTCATGAAGTTTTGTTCCAAAAAGTACCAAACTATAGCAAGCTAAGAGTGTTTATATGTTTGTGTTACATTGCTAATTTGGGTCCTTGTAGAGATAAGTTTGTTGCAAAAGGGCACACTCAAATTGAAGGTGGAGATTATAATGAAACTTTTTCACCAGTAGCTAAGTTGAATATGGTGAGAATATTAATTGCTATTGCTATTTCTTTTAATTAGCCTATTCATCAAATTAATGTAAATAATACCTTGGGCATTTCAATGAAGAGATATATATGTTACCACCTAAGGGTTATTCTAAGGCATAACTACATCAAGTTTGTCAACTTAAATGTTCTTTATATGGCCTTAAACAAGCCTTGTGCCAGTGGAACATTAAGATTTCTCATTTCTTGGTTCAATGTGGTTTTAGTCAATCTAAACATAATTACTTCCTTTTTACTAAAAATTCTGATGTTGGTTTTGTGGTTGTCCTTTTATATGTTGACGATATGTTGTTCAATGGTTCCAATGAGGATCTCATTAAGGATGTCAAAGATCAATTGAATGCTGCTTTTATTATTAAAGGCCTAGGCCTTGCTAGGTACTTTCTTATCCTTGAACTTTGTCACATGAATACTGTTTGTATGCTTAACCAATAGAAGTTTATTATGGATGTCTTGGTTAAGACTGGTTTAGTAGCTGCTAAACCCATACGATTTCCTTTACCAAGTGGTCTTAAGTTAGACAACAAATTTGGTGAGTTGCTTTTGGATCCAACTTACTATAGGAGACTTGTTAGGCATTTGTCTTACATAATTTTTACATGCCAATGCATGCTCTTAGTTAGTTTATGTCTAAATCAAGGACATCACATCTTCATGCTCTTTTTCATATCTTAACATATTTGAAAGGCACAATTACTTTAGGCTTATTCTATCCTTCCAACTATGATTTGGTTTTGCATGCCTATATTGATTCTGATTGGGTTGCTTCATCCATTGATGGTCATTTTATTTCTAGATTTCGTGCTATGCTTAGCTTGGCTTTAGTCCCTTGGAAGACTAAAAAATAGCCAACCTATCTACTTTATCAACTGACACTAAATCCCATACACTTATTACCACAACTAAGGAGGATCTTTGGACAACATATATTCTTCATGATCTGTATATAAGTTTGTCATTTTTAGTTTATATTTACTATGATAATAAATTTACCTTTTTAGTTGCTTCAAATCCTTATCTCCATGCACATACGAAGTATACTAATGTTGATATTCATTTCGTATGAGATCACATCTCTACTGAACTTTTGCAAGCACAATATATTTGTTCCTAGTTGTAAGTGGCTGATGTCATGACCAAGGTTTTGAGTACCCACAAGCTGCAATTTTCCCAAAGCAAGTTGTCGTTATAGGATGCTCCAACTTGAGGGGGAGATGACAAGTTAGATATATTGTATTTATTTCTTCTATTTCTACGTATTTTGCTACTATAATGCCGCTTGTAATTTTCCTATTGGATAGTTTTGTTAATTATAAACTATAGCTATTAGTATAATCACCCTTTTGCACTTTACACAGGGATAGAACTTTTACTTGCTATGTTGCTATGTATTTTATAAGCTTATAAGGAATGAATATGGATTTTTCTCCAGATGAGATCTATAACATATTTCCTCATAGAGCATGATGCATACCCAAGAAAAGATTATTAAATATTTTTAATAAATAATAATATTATATTTTCTCACCAATAAATGTTGTATTAAAAATAAACAAAAAGAAAGTAGCCTACGCCTATAAGTAGATGAACCTAAATGCTTAAACCTAATGGTACCTTTCTTAATTTACATTTTTCATTCTTTTCTTTATTTTTCCTCATTTTCCTCTCTAGCTTTACACGTTTCATTTTCTCCCCTTACCCTTTCCCATTTACAAAGTAGTATATCATATAAACTTGAAATAATGAAATAGGAAAAAGTACTTATTTTATTTAATAAATTATTGCTATAAGTTTTATAGGTTTTGTATATGAAAAATTTATACTATCATGTAAGAATTCATATTTTATGTTACATTAACTTGAAATTTATAAGAAGAATGACAAAATTTTATATGTTATACATGGTATCATATACTCTATATGTTTTATAAGATATAGCTTCTAAGGTGATTTCAAAGTATTATAAGGTAAGTTATGATTCCAAACTTTTGAAGCCTCTACCTTATAAGATAGGTTACGAATATAGCCTCAAATTTAGAGTTGTGCAAGTGGGTTAGGCGAACTAACCTGCCCCACCCTATATTAACCTGCAGGTTGAGTAAGTTGGCCCACTTACATATATGGGTTGAAATTTCCAACCCAACCCAACCCACCCTACTTTGGGTTATCGGGTTATGCAAGCCACTATGCAACATTTAGTTATTTTGAATTTGACATTTCCATTAATGAAACTTTATACAATAGCATCTATTTAAATTCTAACCAAACTAATTACAATAATTTAGTTAGATTAGTAAAGCTTAAATAATTCGACATCATTGTAAGAATTGGAAAGGGTGATGTTAGGTGTTGGTTGTGTTACTATCTTACTCCTTTTTCTACATCTTTTATAGACACATAACAAAAAACCCATTCCATGTCTCTCGTTATGTTTGCTGTGTACCTACATGTTATGATACAAATGTTGAAAGGAAAATTTATAAGAGGATTATTGCTTTTAATTAATTCTTACCTAGCCTTTTTAACTAACATTAAGGTAATATAATTGTTCTATGTAAGGATTACTCTTATAATTTCATGCAAATAAAGAATTTTTCCTGTGATTATCCTAGTTTCAATCAACTTTGTCATATATGGTGATGTCTATCCATCTATTACAATACCAAATAAACAACTCAAATACCAAAGGTTATAACAGCAATATAAACTTAAATTACACAAGTGGATTAAAGAATGAAGAGTATTGAGGAGTGAGGAGTAGTGAAAACTTAGAACGAAAATTGGAAACTTTGAATGGAAGGATTCAAAAGTAGAAGTGTGTGTGTATTTGGGTTCTTTTTTTTTTAATTTAATTATTGTGGGTTCAAGGGTCAACCCGCCTTGCTATAGGTTGACTACGGCTTAAGTAGGGCAAGTTAAGAATACTCCCAATTTAAGTGGGTCAAAAATTTTCAACCCAACCCATTTTTTTTTTTTTTCATGTTAAACGGGCTTACCCACAAGATCTACCTCACCTGCACAACTCTACTCATACCTTACCCACCTTGTACAAACTCACCCCTAAATCAAGTAGTGTTTTGTTTCTAGATGATAAGATTTCATCAAGAAGAAATTATAATCTTGTGAAGAATATGTGTTTTAACCATAAATTACTGCAATAAATCATTATTAAAATGGGGGTCACTAATTGCTTAGAAAATTTTTATTATCAAATTTATAGTGCCTCACCTTTTAGGACTTCTAAAATCAAGCATCTAGAGACTAGAAGGTGGTACACTATGCTGTGCCTAAAGTGAGGATAAGCTAAATTAGACATTATGTTAATGCCAATCATGTTGATTTACGTGACATGCACTAGCTAGTACCCTAACCAAGCAGGCATCCTTAGACAACTTCATAAGCAACACTCCCCCTATTGTCTAAAGGTCACCAAAATGGCACTTCCTCTATTGGGGTAACCTGAAATGAGAGCATTTAGATCTCATAATAAACCAAGCAATTCTACAAAATCAAAACCAAGCAACACTAGATATTTAATAAGCAAGCAAGCAACACAAAGCATAGCTTAAATGCAATCAATATGCATAAACTAAGCAAGTAGCATTTAGCTACCTTAACCCGATCTTTCTTTTGCATTAATAAAACTAAGCTCATATTATATGACCCTTAGGTCTATCAGTTTTTTTCAAAGCCAAGCTTTTTGAAAATAAGGGCAATACATCCATTTAGTGCCATGCCATGATTGTAGTAATGCCAAAATCCAAGGCACTCAATAAACCAAGCAAATATTATCATAAAGTTGTCAACTTATAGCATAGCAATATAAGCTAGATAGTTATATTAAGCATGCTAATCAACAAATTCCTACTGTTGACAAACCATGTTTATTAGCAAAAGCAAGCTTCCATTACCAACCATCATAACGAATTGACATTTCAAGCATTTGCATGTCAAATCAATATTTATTTAAATCAACTCAATACCAGATTTCCCCAGTTTGATAACTTAAGTGCATTCACAAGATTACATTTTTTACCAAACACATACCTAACAAGGTTTTCTATATAACAATCTGCTTCTTTAGTAAGCTTAAGTTGACTCTTAGTTGAGCTTATTCAACCATATTTATTACACTATAGTTCCATTTCATATCTAATTTCCTATATAATGTAATGGAGCATTAGAATTCGTAAAGTTATGAAAATGTTAGGCCATTTTATTGATTTAGTTTACATTAGGGGTGAGCAAATAACCCTATCATATAAGGTACCCACTCGGTCCCTACTTAATCGAGTAGATTTTGAGTGGATATTTAAGGTCATAGGATAGATTCTAAGTAGTAATTTTTCGAAACCTATACCTATAGGGTAAAATATGAGTTTGAGGTCAAGGTACCCTTTCTCACTATAGAACCTATATTATGAAGTATATAAGATATAAATTCTAAGATATTTTGAACTTACCCTATAATAATAATTAAATAAAATTAATAAATAAAAAAGAATACCATTTTGTTTGTGTGAGTTTAAAAAAATTAACAAAATGCAGCCTATAAAAAACCTTAGATAAACTTGATGCCCTCATGTCAATCTCTTTCTCCTTAGTCTTTTGTTTATTACGTTTTCTTTTCACTCCATCTTCTTCATTTATTAAGTCCAACTCAACTAAATTTAAAAAAAAAAAAAAGAAAAAGAAAAAAAAGAATCTACATGAGGCTACTTAAACAAGGTATGTTATTAACTTATTTTCTTTTGATGCAATAATTCATTTGTATTAAGTTTAAAAAATATCTCATAATAAAATTATATAACATTATTCAAGTTAAGATTTAATCGAAATTAGTGTTTGTACCTTTTTTCCCTGGGTTTGTACTGGATTTGAG
Organism: Lumnitzera littorea; assembly: GCA_024138015.1. NCBI lineage: Eukaryota > Viridiplantae > Streptophyta > Magnoliopsida > Myrtales > Combretaceae > Lumnitzera > Lumnitzera littorea. The sequence goes on from JAMXBB010000003.1 coordinate 104,496,060, forward strand.
AAAAATTTAGTCAATAACTTAGGATTTAGTAATTGTCATTCATTAAGAATCATTATGAGTACTAACTACAAATTAAGAGATTATAATTTATAATCTATGAATATTCTTATTTCCTAAAAAAGATAGTGTAAACCTTATAAAAGTGATCAATCTTAACCCTAAACTAAACTCGAGTACTTTAGATCATCTTACGAGTTAACGAGACTAAGTAATATAAAAATTTTATTAAATTATATAATCGAATATATTATCGATAATAAAAACCCTAAAAATTCGATCGAAACTTAAATCGCATATAAAAACATTAAATCTCATGTATGTATAAATACCCGAAATTAAACTCAAATTTAACAAAAACCCTACTACTATAACTTTAAACTTATAACATTGAATAAATTTACTTAATAGTAACAAAACCCTAGTCGAATATAATTATCGACTAATACGCATAATCACGTAAAATTATTAACAAACATATCGAGATAACTCTGAAATATTATAAACATAACAGATAACCATTTAACTAATAAATTTTATTATTAAGTTTCAAATAATAATTATTAATTGTTATTTTATTATTTATATTTGAAAATTCCTAATTTTTCCCCTTATTTTTTTTCTTTTTTTTTTTTCTCTTCCTTCTTTTTCCTTCTTTTCTCTTTTTCTTTTCTTCTCCTAATCTTGTTTCTACATCCCACTTTCATGAATCGTGTATAGTTGATGAGGTGTATCTAAATTTCACCATGTGCAATTCATTTAAATTAAACAAATCTCATAAGATAAAAATCTAGTCATGTCAATTAATGATGAGATCTTGCCTTGATTGTTCTTTCTTTTCTTTTTCTTAAAATCACATCATTTCCAACCTATTTTCTTCCTTGTATATTCATGTCTAGAAACTAAGAAACCAACTCACATATCTTTTTCAACACACAAAAGTAAAAACACCACAAGTTCTCACTTTATCCAAACCACAAATCATTCTTCATCCTTCGTTCAATTTTTTTTTTTTTCTACTTCAGAGGCAACAATTAAATTAAGCAGAAGAAGAAGGAGCTTTGCCATCTTCATTTCTCAAATTACTAAGGATAAGTAGTATGTGTATTATATGTTTATTTTGTATTAATTATTTTTATGTATTCTTGTAAATACATGTATTTGCTAAAATTTACATGTAATATAGGGATTATGTAATAGAAATATATGTAAGGTTTGCATCTTCTTATCTATATATGCTTATACATGTACAATTACTAAAGTGTGTTCATGTATCCATACATATTATACTTACTATGTGTATATGTAGATATATAGATATGTGTATATCATATACGTATATTTATGTTTGTCTATTTTCATTACATATGTCTATATACATGTCATCGAAAATATATATATATATATTTATGTATTTATAAAGTACAAAATACTAGTATAGTATATTATATGTAAAATAGAGTATATGTTCAGTATATATATGTGTATAACATAGTCTATATATATTGTGTTTTTATTGTATAAATATATATATATATATAAACGTGAGAGTATATTTATTATAAACCGTAAAAAATCAATAGTCTAAACCCTAATTTAAGTCCAAGTATCCTAAATTGTATCATGAGTCGACAAGGCTAGTAATAATAAAATTTTATGAAATTTAATAAATCAAATATAACACCGATAGTAAAAACCGTAGAAATTGATCAAAACCCTAAATCCGATTTATACACAATTAACCGAAATCAAACCCGAACTTAATCGAAACCCTAAAACTATAACTTTAAACCTATAAAATAATTAAATATCACTCAATAGTAATATAATTATAGTCGATTGCAATTTTCGACTAAATCACGTAATCACGTAAAATTTTTAACGAAATTGTTAAAATAACTTGTAAAAATTATAATTATAATAGATACCAATTAAATTGATAAATTTTTATAAAATTCTAAAATTAATTTATAGTTATTATTTTTATGTTTTTTATGTTTAAAAAATTTACATATATTTTTTTTATTAATTCCTATTTTTTGCTTTTCCCTTCCTTTTTCTTTTCCTTTTTCCTCTTCTATATTTTTCCCTTTTCACACATGATTTTCAGCTGCAATTGTAGCAACCCATGTTTGTAAATTTAATGTCCAAGTGTCACAAATTAAAAAGAGAAAGGATAAACTAATAAAGTAAATATCTTATCTTAATTAATGCTTAGATTATAAAGATAAACTTCCTTATTTTTTTTATTTTAATTGCCCAAAAACATTCTACTGTTTCACGTCCCAAAAAGAAAGAAAAAATCTAGAAGTGAACAATTAAAAAAAAAAAATTGAAAACACAAAGTGAAGAAAGAAAGGAAAGCAAAACAAAAAGGAAAACTAAGAACAAGAAGAAAAATAAGAAGAAGGAGGAGGAGGAAAAGAAGAAGAAAATTAAACATATTTAAGTAAGTATATTTATTTTACTTATATATATGTATATTATATGGTATATGCATATATATACTAAGTATTTTGTTGTATTTTACTAAATGTTTCATTACATATACATGTATGTATGCATAAGTAGATAAACAAATACATATTTATCTCTTATGTATGTATAAATATATGTAAGCAGACATATATGTATATGTATATGTATATGTATATGTATATGAATAAATAGATATATTATAAAATAAAATAATATATAGATGTATATATAAATAAGAGTACACATAGTATGTATTTAGTATTTTCACAAACTAAGTATAGATAGATAGATATATGTACATGTGAAAATGACTATTTATGTATATATATATACAATCTTTATTTTCATATGTATATATATATAAGTAT
>JAMXBB010000003.1:104501314-104557924 GCA_024138015.1 Lumnitzera littorea
TATATATATATATATATATATACATGTGTTTTGTATTTATATATTCATGTACACATGTAAGCTATTTATATATATATATATATATGTATATATCTATGTGGCGTGAATATATGTACAATTATAACAGTAAGTATATGTATAGCATATAGTATATAAGTATACCGTATGTTAAATAGGATATAATATACAATAATATTTACGAAGTAAAATCAGTTCATAAATATGTAAGAAATAGATATATATATATATATATAGAAGTACTATAAATTAGGAAAAATAGTTACTAATCAAGTAAATTAGAAAAATTAATCAAATATAGTAATAAATATATATATGTGTGTGTGTATCGTAAAATACAAATAAATAATAAGAAAATAATAAATAATAAAAATAAAAGTAATAATAATAATAATTCTCATAAGTCTAAAATCTTAAAAATAGGTAAAAATAAGTAACTAAGGAAAAAATGAGCTTAAAATAATAAAAATTTCAATTATATGATTTAAATAATTATTAAATCATAAATATATTAAGAAAAAACTAAAATTAATATTTTATAACATTTTAAATTAAAATAATAAATTTGTAATATTTTTATATCACAGTTTGAACTACGAGTCACAACATCCAAAACGAATCTCGCTACAAGAAAATACGCTAAAAAATGATCAAAATGAATTATAAGTTCATAACAATCTAAGCTAAAACGAGAAAATTATACACAATTCGTTCAAATACTCAAATCGACGATTTTGCGTAACTAAGTAAAGTAAATATTACAAATTACAATACTAGTTAAGTTTTAAATTTCCAAATTTACAATTTTCTATATTCCTTATACCTAGGTGATCTTGATCTTGACCTTGACCATGAGCTGCTCTTGGATTATTACGACCTTTGAGTCAATCATGGCTGAGTGAGTTTTTTTAATGATTCCATACTTACTTGTGTCTGTAATTAGTAAATATAAATTATGATCAATAATTGAATGTTATATGGGGTTGGGTTATGCTTGTGTATGATAATTGTTTGTTAATGGTGAATTTACTTTAAATTGCAATAATATATTGATTGTTGCATAGTAGATTCACTAAGAACTGATTGTTTGTGACCTTGATTGATCACTAAATAATAAGACTTAATTTCACTCAACTAGAAAAAGTTAACTTGAAACACGCATAATCATACATCGCATAACTAATTCTAGCCATCACATTACACGTAGATAGCGAGAGGCTATACGTGAATTGATTATTTGATTGTTATAGATTTCGTACGGTGTACGCGTGCAATATGACCTTACCTTGGCCTGCGAAATTACTAGGCGTTGGAGGCACCGACCGCCTGACTAAGGGTTAAGTCTAGAGGCCTCCGTTCAGGGGCAAGTGAAGGTTGCGTAAACCTACTTACAATCATATGTAGAACTCATTTTTTATAAAACTAATAATGGATATACCATTACATTTTAAAAACGAAACTAAAAACAAAACGCGAAGTTTTGTTATGAGATAAGTTCTAATACAATATTCGGATCTAACTGTACCGATGTATCTCCAATTTTAACTTCAGAAGGTGTTAAATTTGAGTTATATGTAGTACTTGGTCACCTACATGTATTTGTTTAGCATACTGATTGACATGCATTCATTTGATTGAACTTAATTGTTGTATAACTTGATGCTATATGGTTGAGGGGATTATCTCACTAAGTTAGTTAACTTATATCCTTGTACTCTTCTTTTGCAGGCTGAGTTGTTCGTGGAGTCGGGCCGCCGCATGCTCGAGATTAGTTGTTTATCAAGGGATCAATGTGGGAGCAAGACGTGATCAGAGTATACTCATGATAGTTTATCTAGATTATAGATTTGATTATGTAATCAAATGATACTAATTTGAGTTAAGAAATACTTTAGACTTCTTATCTGTAAATTCTTATATATAAATAGATTATGTTTTATATTTCTTTATCTTATTATTATTATTATGAAATGATATTACTCATATTTGCGCAACTCTTAGTTGTTAGTTGTAGCTGTAGTCTTGTGTATCGCATAAAGGGTTGTCGATTGTAAAGGAATTCAATTTACAATCCTTTGTATGGTATACGGCGACTGCTACAACTAGCTCCTTCGGGTCGTGACATTTATATATGTATAAAATACAAAAATATAATTATGCATATAGATACCTATACGTATAGCATATGTAGTATATTTATAATTATATTATCATATTACATAAATATACATATACTTATGAGATACGTATATTAATAGTATATTATATATCTAAGTATACAGGTACACATAAATACTATAGGTGTACTATATTATAATACTAAAATAAGGTAATATATATAAGTATGTATATATATATATATGTTGTGAGTTTCAAAAAGAAAATAGAATAATTAATTGTAAAAGTTAATAAAATATAATAATAAATATAATTATATACATATTATATAAAAATACAAAATAGGAAAAATATTGAAATTATGTATATTTCGAAAGTGATACATGGCATTTATCCATGTTGCCACATCAGCATACAATTAATTGTAAGTAAATTTAAAATTAAAAATAATAATAAAATAATTAACTAATTGTAAAATTATTAAAATATTAAAAATGAATTAAATAGGTATTAACCCTCAAAAATAGCAAAATACGTAAATTATAATTAAATAAACTCAAAAATAAGAACATTGTAAAATATAAGAATTAGATATTTATTAAATAAAAAATATGCAAAGAAAATATTAAAAAATATTTTATAATTATTTAAGTCGGAATAATAAAATTTATAATATTTTTATATTATAATCAAAACTGTAGGTTACAACATCCAAAACGGATCTTATTACAAAAAAGTACATTCGAAAACGATAAAAATAAACTATAAATTCATAAAAATTAGAGTTAAAATGAAAAAGTTATATACAATTAACGAAAAAGCTCGAACCGAGCATTTTATAAGAATAGATAACTAAATTAAGTACTTAATACCAATTAAATGGATAGTTTAGTTATGTATTTCAAATACTTATTATTTTCTTATCTCCTAAATATCAGGTGATCTTGAAATCGAGATCGAGATCGATTTGCCTACGGATTACTACGACCTCTAACATCAATAATAGTCAAGTAAGTACTCCTAATGATTCTATACTTATTTATATATATAGTTAGTAAACATTAATTGATATTAATAATTGGATGCGTATGGGATTGGGATTATACATGTTTGATAATGTTTATTGACTAGTCACAAATTAATGAAAGGTTATACAGAGGTTGATTATGAATTATAATTATAATGTTTTAGTACGGTGCATATGTACGATATAACCTTATCTTAGGTCGCGAGATTATTAGGCATTGGAGGCGCTAATCGCCTAGCTAAGAACCAAGTTTAAAGGCATCTGTTTAGGGGTAAGTGTGGACTGCAAGAGCTCACTTACAATTATACCTAAAATTTAGTTTTTGATTAAAACAAAAAGATTGATTTATTTGAATACGAAATGCGAAGTTTCGTATGAATTTAAGTTCCAGTATAATATCCGGATCTGATTGATATCGTGTATACTCCAACCTTGACTTTGGTGAGTGTTAAATCCGAGTTGCATGTAGTACATGGTCACCTGAATATATTTGTTTGGCATTTTGTATAAGCATACATTCATATGTTTGAATCTAATTATTCAATAACTTGATTGTAGTATGAATAAGGGATATCTCACTAAACTAGTTAGTTTATACTCCCATAGTTTACTTGTGTAAGGAAACTTATTTGTTGATCAAAGCTGGAAGATGTCCAGGTTAGTGAACTATCTACTGAATGATATGAGTGCAAGGGTAGAGATGAGAGTATATTTTTGATATTGTAATTAGATCGTTAAATTTATTATGTGATACAATATATTATTAGTTCATTATCTAGCTTGTTATAGACTTAAATTATGTAACATACATATATGTGAAATTTATAGTTTAATAGTCATGTTACGATAACTATGCGATAATATTAGTTTTACCTATATTACTCTTGGGTTGATAGTTGTAGTAGAAATCTTATATATCATATGAAGGATGGTCGATTGGAAAGGTATTAAATTTATAGTCCTTTATACGATATATAGTGTTTATCACGACTAGATCACCTCTTGGATAGTGGTAGATAACCCCCTAAATGAGTCCAATTTATAATTATTTATTTAGTATTTAAAGTTGAGATCGAGATTTTACTAAAATTGATATGTTTATATAATAATAATCAGTAAAGAAAATTATCAAAAAGAAAAATAAATGAAAGAAATTGGAAGGAAAAGAAAATAAATAAAAACTAGCCATATTTAAATTTATTAGAAAAAAATATTTATAAGTTTTATAGAATATCTTATCCCTTATATAGTTTACGAAGTACAGGATATAGGATAGTTATAGATTAGCAAGGGGTAGGGTATGGTATAGGTAGCAAAATTTAAGAATCTGTGCTTATAAAATAGGGTATAGGTAAAATCTCGTATCTCACTCACTATGTACACGCTCACCTTAATTTACGTGTTTATATTATTATCATAGTTGATTATTATGACTGTTTTGCCGTGTTAACCTTATATATTAATATTATAGTTTAGTTCGTCGAGTTCCATCGTCATCTAATATATTTAAATATCACACGCACAAAATATAATTTATAAACCTTCTTTCATATTTGATTGTGCAATAGATATTCACATAGCTTGTATGCAGTAAGGATACAAAATATTTGTAAATATATATATATATATATATATGTGTGTGTGTGTGTTACGAAATATATACGAAAAATTAGTATATATACATATACATGTATCAACGCATAAGCCTTTATATAAATACTGTTTCTTAGTTTTATATAATAAAAATGTCCTAGAAGTTAAGATTGATGACGCGAATGATTTCAAATGGTCCCTTAAGTATATATTATACTTTCTACATGATAAAAGAAGCTGGATATTAAGCAATCTTTGGCGTTATTGACCAAAAATTACAAAAGATATACCTTTTAGATAGTTGCGAGGTGTAGATTCTACGGATAAAGTCACGTTCTTTTTTTTTATTTTTTTTTTTCCTTTCCTAGTAAGCATAGCATTAACCATAAGCCCAACAAAGCTCAAGTAACAAGAGTTTAAAAAACATCAAACACAAAAGATGCTAGCCCAATTGGGTGCTTTCACTCCCAATCTGACAGGCTTCAACAACACTGATCTATGCTAGAGTCAAAAGCAACTAAGCCAGACATAAAACATGAGAACATAAAGTCAAAATTAAAGTCTGTATCTATCTTGAGCCCTGCCTTCGTCAAAGCATCAGCCACATGATTGGCATCACAAGCAATCCTACAAAAATAAATATGGGTGAATTTGTCCATCACATCAGTACTGATAATAGCCAAGCTCGAGCTATTCCCCGCACATCCTTTTTTGACAAGGTTAATGGTAATCACATAATCCACCTCTATAATAACATTAGCCCTACCCTTCGCCACTACTAACTGAATAGCGTAGACAATGGTCCACATTTCCACTTCAACCAGGGCTACTCTAACTAATTTCCTAGATAATCCGCCCATAATTCGGCCCTGCCAGTCCCTTCCAACTGTTACTGCCGAAGCTTTTGTATCTTTCCAATCTACCGCTACATCGTAACTTAAATTCATACATCCCGTAAGTGGTCTCATCCAGTAGCATGGGAATTCCAGATTAGCTCCTATTCGTTTCTGTCTTTTTTTAATTGCCTACCATCCACACGCTTCCTTCCGTTGAGACCCCTCTAATCGTGTCTATTTGACCCTAGATTGGAAATATGAGCATTCCTTTCTCTCGAAATTCCTCTTAGCGCACATAGGAAGACAAGAGCCCGTGGACAAGAGCTAACACTCCATGGAACTTTCCCAACATAAGCATTTTGTCGTATTCGATCGTGGAAAGTACCAGATCGGGTAGAATTCGGAATTGAATCCCATCTCCCAAATCGCCAGGTGTGTTTAATAATCGAACACATCATAAACAAGTGTTCATAATTCTCAACATTATTTCTACAAAAGACACACTCGCGATCCACCTTGATTTCTCGTTTAACAAGGTTTTCTTTTGTAGGCAGCCCATATTTAAGTGATTCACCATAGTAAATGTTGTATGCTTGGGATTCTAGGGGTGTGTCAAATCCAATCCCATTTCTCAATACATGAATAATCCCCTTCCTCCTTATACAGCATATCATACACTGTCTTACATTGAACTTTGCTATTAGTATCGTAGGGCCATGTCATTTTATTGCCGTCGTCCACATCTGTGGATACATGGATAGGGGGGTTAAAGATGCTTGGCCTCACAGCTATATAATCATCAATAGGAAAGTAAATTTTCTTCCCATCCCATCCATCTTCTGACCATCCTTTCGCAACCAATAGTTTTTCACCATCTCTAGTTATAGGACAAACAAGCCAATTACGTACTCTTCCACCCCTTGACCATGCATCATATAAAAAATATGCTTCCCCAACTTTGCTAGGATGGATCACCATTATATTGTTTAGCCAATTCGCTTGTCGTTTGAGGAAATTGAAGAAGCCCGATCCTTTTTTTCCTTTAGAACGCCCCATTTGCCCAATGGTATTTCCCTTTAACAAGTTGTCTCTATAGAACATTTTTCTCATGAATGCAACATGCTAATTTGACAAAATTTCCCTTATTTCTTCCTTACAAGTCCATAACCCCCAAGCCTCCATCGTCTCTTAATTGTTTAACTCAGTCCCATGATATTCAATTAATTTTCCTTTGTCCGTCCTTCTCTCCTCAAATGAAGTTCCTATGGTGTTGTTCTAACTATTTAAATAATTTTTTTGGAAAGGGAACCATATGGGAGTAGTAATTACTAATACTCTCGAGGATTGTTGTGACCAAGAGTTTCTTTGCCGGTACACTCAGGAGTTTCGCTTTCCATCCAAATAACTTTCTCCTCATTTTTTCGATTAAGAAGGACATGTATTCAATTATATGTTTCAATTTTATAGTTGATCGGAAATTCGTAATATTGATAACATTAGAATCATAAGAATACAATATTAATTCGAACATGAGCTCGGTCTCCCCTTTGATCTAAGAAGAATAAAATCCCCTTCTTGTTCTTACAGGTCGGTGATTGTAGAATTTTGATTACAGAACTTTTTTGGGTAAATTTTATTACAGAACTTATAGTAATAATATTTCAATATAAATTCAATATATATATACACACACCCATGGTATCTGCGACTTAAATATATCACTTTTTAAGACCACGACAGCTATCGACTATAATGCCTAAATAGATCTGGTCATAATTGTTTTGTTTTATTTTGTTTTGTTTTTTTTTCTTCCGCCTCCATCAAAATATCAGATCTTACTCGGCAAAATATTGGTGGGCTTTTCCACGTGCCATCGCCATTGCCAAATTCCTCGTCCCCTCCTCCCGCCATCCACTATCTATATTATTTAGGTACCATTTCTATTTTGGTGTCTCATATCTCAATTTTCCTTTTTGATATATTAATATTTAATGCAATTTACCATTTGTAATTTTATGATTCATGCCTAATATCATTCACCCTTTACATAACCATTACTTATATATATAACATCTTTTATAGTTATGATCATTATTATTATTAATTACAATAATTAATATTTGGTTTAAATTTAGTAATCCATTGTTTAATAGACAACACTTTTGCATGTATGTTATGCATTCATCATATTATTTGCAACTAATGGGTATACATCTTTATACAATTAATGAGAAATTGAACTATAAAGTGGTGAACTCTAGGTATAAATTGTCTCACTTAATCTATCAATATGAATCCTTACTTACATGTTAATTGGCATCCAAATAATGCATGAGTAATATCCGCTTCATTTGACAGATTAATTATATATAATTTAAAAAATAGCATATGCAAATTTTATTTGTATAATCATTTATTCCAAATAAGATATCAATCAAGACATATTTTTTCGGGCTTATTTTTTAGCATAAATATATATGTAGTCATAGAGGTTGTATATAATCAAACTTAATGACTTAAGTTTTCATCTTTTCCTTTTTTTCATCATTAGGACTTTTGATAAAGTATCATCTTCACATTTATCCGTTGATAGTATATTGTATAATTGATAAGGGATGGATATCCTTCAATTGTCGTCTAATTCACTTATTAAGTGAATATCATTGTGGGCCTTAATGCTACTATTTTTTTGTGTTTTTGATGATATGATTAGGGATGTTTAGATGTTGTAATGGCAATTAGATATAAGATTCTCAATTATTTGATTATTTTCAATATGATTGGATTATGCATCATGTAGTATTATTATTTATCATTTTTAGAATTTAGAGATTTTATATTTAGAGTTGACTATTATTAGTTCTCCATCCGCAAGTTATATTCTCTCACATGAGCGTGCAAGTTCTATCCTACAGGTTATGAGACTATCAATGGCAAATGAGTTCATGGCTATTAGTTGTGATGTAGGGTTTGCCAAGATAATTATCTTGATATGTAATTGTCTTTTGTATCCTTCCGATGTATATAATTCGATATAGATCCCAAAACTTATTTATTAATTATTATATTTGAATATGCTTTTATTTGTTTCCAATCGTCTAACGTTCTTTTTCTATCTTCTATAATATTAAAAAGTATAAACATCTTCTAGATACAGTGACTTCTCCTACTAAACAAATTATATATGATTAATTATACATTTTAATCTATAATAATTTTTAAATCTAATTTAACAAAAATGTATTGTATATTGGTATAGTTCTTCAATTACTTCAAAATGTTTTTTCTTCAATATTCAACTATAATTTGACTAGATTATTAATGATATTTTACTAAGTGTTCGTGAATATAATTTAAGTTAGTATTAAAAACACTACCATGGAATAATAGTTAAATAAATAAATAATGTAAGAGAAATTAAGCAAGAATGAGTAGGATTGAGAAAAGAAATTATATGTGGTCATATAATTAAAAACATTGCATTTATTATTAATTACGACCATAAAATTACCAAGTTATTTTCTTTATATTTATAAAAATGCATATGTAATTTAACTAAATATTTAATTATATTTAAATTTAGACACTCATTACCCCAAAAGTTTTATGTTTTTACTCAAATTTTCAACTTTAAAATTTTACCGGTAATGGAAAATTTTAAATTTTATAATTATTTTATATTTTTTAAGTATATGTATTACATGATTGTGATGTTTTTATCATTTTCATTGGTCAATCTACATGTAAATACTTTTATACCCTTATACCCACAAAAGAGATACATTGTCCGCTAGTTATTAATAAGACCGGGTTTTTTTTATTAGACATAGGGTGATGCATCTCATATTTTGATTCCTTTCTTTATAGGCCTTAGACTCCTGAATCTTTATTCCCCCTTTTCCCTCCCTCTTTTTAAGTCGCTTTTTGGGTTTTGTTACATTAACAACAATATTAAATTCAATATTATTAGACGTACTAAGACCATTGTAAGTTAATAGTATAAATACCGATCTCCTAATGGAATGAACTAGATCCGAGTCTCCATTCCCTTATAATATGTGATAACTAGAAAAAAAAAATTCAGTATTGTAGTTGGCAATGCAATTTTGCATTTAATTGACCAAAAAATTATTAGGCTCACTATTTATACGGTCTAAGTGTTAAGCTGACATCATCCGACTAATTATCTATATCTAGCTTTTTAATTATCTCACCTAATTTGTACTTACTTTTCCTTTCAACCGCAAATCTATGATTAAATTGGTTCATCACTTATTTACACTACTATTAATATCTTATGTCCTCTGGACGGTGGTTTTGATTATGGAATGTTAAGCCCAAGGAATTTGCATCAATAGTAACGAAAGGTAGGGATGAGCGGTAATCTTACTATAGAAAGTACTTACTTAGGCCTTAATCAAATAGGTTCCAACTGAGTAGTTATAGTTACAAGATAGGTTTTGGTAGCAATTTTTCAAAACTTGTTCCTATAAGGAAAAGTACGTACTTAAAGTTAGGATATCCTTATATCTACCCTAGAACATGTTCTCATGTTAGAGTTATACATGCTTTTGATTATTATTTGACAAGTTTATTAAAAAGGGTTAGATGTGTACAATGTTTTACTATCATTAAGAGAAGCTTTGCCAAGGGGAAACTAAAATCTATTGTTAAAAAGAGTCAATTTTATTTTCCCATGTTCTATCTATGAAGATGAAAGCAACATATATTAAGATTATAATTCAATGAGTTTATTCTTTAATGAACAAGTACATTTTTCATAAAGGCTCACTACTCTCATGGTTAAAGAACTAAGCTGAAGCCACCCTACTAACTATCTATATCGAGCATTTTAATTTTCTCACCTAATTTGTATTTACTTTTCTTTTTAACCCTAAGTCCATGATGAAATTGGTTCATCACTTATTTATACAGCTATTAATATATTATGTCCTTTGGATGGTAGTTTTGATTATGGAATATTAGGCCCATAGGGTATGCATCAACAATAATACAAAGTAGGAGTAAGCAGGTAATCTTGCCATACAGAATAGCCACTCAAGCCCCACTCAATCAAATAGCTTCTGGTTAGGTATTTATGGTCATAGGATAGATTTAGGGTAACAATTTCTCCGAACATATTCCCATAGGATGGGTATGAGTTTGAAGTTTGGATACCCTTGTACCTATCCTAAAACCTGTACTCATATTAGAGTTGTGCATGTTTTTTACTATTATTTGAAAAGTTTATTAAAAAGGGTTGGATGTTTACAATGTTTTGCTATCATTAACAGAAGCTTTGCCAAGTAGAAAATGAAATTTATCATTAAAAAGAGTCAACTTTATTTTCCCATATACCATCTATGAAGATGAAAGCAACATATATTAAGTATCCAGATCAAGGAGTTTATTCTCCAATGAACATGTACATTTTTCATAAAAGCTCCATTATTAAAAACATGCTATGTTGAAAATATTAGGAAAATTAAAATAAAAATTACAGGTTCCATAGTATACTATGTACCTTGTAAAAACAAGGCACAAGGTTGTTCCATGATGCTATGAAGATAGATTTTGATTCCAAAAATTTAGGGTATTAATAAAGTAGAGGACAATGGAATTCTTATACCCAACCTACTTTATATTCACTCAACCATAATACAAACATCAATTAGATGTATGAGAATTCTACCTTAAATAGTGTTATTCTTTTTAATCTATATTATTTACTTCGTGTGTCAAATAATTTTTATTTTTCCCTTTAACATTTTTTGGATTTTGAGACTCCAATAAATAGACAAGAGGTATCAATTAATTTTCATTTTATTAAATTAAATTATCTAATATATATTTTATTTTGAGAAAAGGATTTTGAGAGGTTACTTCCCCTAACTTTTATGGTCTTACCGTAAAGTTCAAATTGAACAAGATACGTGGTTCAAATTTGTAACTCCATAGATAAAAAATTTGGGATGTCACAAATTTGTCCATAAACAAATCATATTGTGACTCTACATGTCGTAACATTTTTAAAGTATTATGTAATTTTCAAGTCATCTAAGATGAAGCAAGAGTGTTATTGTTTATGTTAGATAATATTAACAATGTGTAATCTATGTAAGTACATCTGCATTTAGGTTTTCGATACATTTTTTTCCTAACCAATGGCTAAGTTAGCTCCTCATTGAAACTTGATCATAATTAAAATTAAAGGGTATACCTTAAGTAATATATAATAAATTCAACAGCTAGGGTTTAGGGTTTTCACGACAAACTATTATTCCTACAAAGGCCTATATTTTGGTCAAATATTTTAAACACAACTGTTATGGGCCTAGATAAGTTCGAATAACAAAAAGGAAAAAAAGAAGCAAGTTATGTCCAAAACTTACTTCACAACCACTTTCTAAAATAAGAATATCATGAGATACTGGACTTACATCGGAGAACGGATTGGATTGACAGCGGAAAAGGGAGGAAAAAAAAAAGGTATAGGATTAATCTTATCATTAATTGTAGAGGTATAATGGTCTCTTATGGGCATCTATACTGAAGGAAAGATAAATTTCGATAGGTGCCACGTAAAATATCCTAAAGCCATTTTTAGTAAAGGCAATGATTTGTAGGGACTTACAGTGCCCCACGAGTCTATGTATAGGGCAAGACAGGTATTCCTTTAATTGATGGGAGGTCAAAGATGGATATAAGCTAAAATCCATTTCACTTTGTCGATAATTGAGAAAATATTGAGTAGGAATAGAGTAAGTATTAATGTAATTTTATTATGCAAAATGTTACAAAACATCAGTTATAGGTGTTTTAAATACGGTTCTATTACTGTATATATAAAAATTTTATCTATATTTACATATCATAGATACATATATATGATATGTATTATATAATGAATTTTTTTAATGGATAATCCACTATGATTGATGTAATTAGATATATTACATCCTTTTGCCCTTTTACTTAATCACACGCCAATCTAACACTAAAATCAATCAATAAAAGTACCCATGTATTATTTATGCATACGAAGTTATGAATATATATTCTTTTATTATATATGCAATTAATTGTTCGATTATATATATATATATATATATTTCCTTCCTTATACTTTATGTTTCACAAATATAGATAGGTATCATGTCGTTATGTACAATTAGTATATGTGGAAGCAATCGTACAATGACTTGCTACATTACATATATAATCATATTTCATAACTTTCAAGAATGTACTTTGGGGGAAATATATGTTACAATTATGTGTATTTGTATTTGTATCATCGTGGATGATTTATAATTTATTTTGTACACCATTTTCTACCTGCATATTGCACGTGTCAGAGGCAATCATTGGTCTAGGGGTTAAAGACAATTGACAAATGAGGAGTAGGTTAGGCTAGTAAATGGAAAAAAGATAAAATAGTATTATTTATATATTATTTATTGATTCACATGATATATTAATATTATTAAAATTTTTCTCGTATGATGCTTATAAAACCCTATAGATTGTCATCATATGATGTGAACCGCTTCTAATATTGATATTTGATTTATCACGATAAAAAACATATTCTATTTTAAGGATATACGTAATGATGCTGCATAACTATGATATAATGTATTACATCGTGATCATGAAACTTCATTCCGAAGAAAAAGATTATGTTATATATATATATATATATATATATATCACTTCTTTGTTAATAGCGGATGTAGATGATGACAAGATAAAAGGCATTATCATTCTTTTTCATTTCAGTAATCAATGAAGGAGAGGGACGTTATATATATATAGTTCTATTTTTGTTTATAAGCTGGATCTTGTTTAAATCTTTGGTTCTAATTGCTTTAGTTGGATTCTTGTGGTCAATGCAATTCTTTTCTTTAGGGAATTTTACAAGTTATTAGTATAATTTCCAGTTTATCGTTGAATGCTGCGCACTACCATATATGTTGGTAAGTTAAAAACATTCCCTTCTTATATTTATTCCAGATATAATTAATCCTTTGATTCTGAAATTTAGTGCTTAAATCTCTTTAAGAGAAGTACTTTCATTCCTTAATTTAGTTTTTTGTCAGATTAAATAATGAAAATTATTGATCTTTTGCTTTTGAATTTTTTATAATTTTTTAGGTTATAATGGTCATTTAAAAGTTGAAAAGCACTTTTCTTTTTTAAATTCGGATGCTTGGACGCTCAACCTTTGAAATTAAGAGGGTAAGTGCATATGGAAAAAAAAAAAAGAATAGGAAATATATTTTTAATTTGTCCAAATATCTAACCTATACATTTCAAATAATGAATATTCAATTTCATCATTATTTTCCATTCATTCCCTTGAAAATTGCTTCGTTCAAGTAATTAGTAATGAATACTTGCATCCATATGACGTCTTGGTAGTGATATCCTAATGTATTTTCTTGGATATATCAATTGAGAATTGGTGAGCTTGTAGGTACATATTTCTTTAGAACCTTTACTTAAAGGAAACTCTGCATGCGCATGATTAATAAAATCTTATTCCCCAACTGCATTATTGATGATTTTAAGTGGCTGCTTTATTTGAGGCGTGTAAGGTTACGGCTTATAGGTTTACATGTTGCGCTTATGGCGTTTTATATTTAATAATATTAACACTATAATGGTTATTTTCTATATTTTCACATTCATTTATTTGAAGGTAATAAAGATGGAGTAAAATAATTATTTTCTCACAACTGACTATGACTTATTTACTTTAAAAATGAGCAAGGAATTTCAATTCTCAAGAAGTTTTAATTCCATTGCATTAGTAATAGTTGTTACCTTAAAAATGGTGGAATTTTTTATATCTCGAGCTAACAAAATAACGTTACCATAATACTGATCAATCTAAATCATTTGTTTACTAAAACTTAATATTAGCATATTTTCTATCAAAATAACTTAACCAGTTACTTAAACAATAGGTTAATAGGTTTTATATGAATAAAAAATGAAAAAAAAATTAATAAATAATATTAAGCAATAAAGAAATAACCTCACATAACACATGACATTGACCAGTATTATAGTAATACTATATTACTAACATTGCCGTAGAAAAATCCCCTCTTACAGAGGAAATAAAAAGTTCGCATGACCATTTTATCCTCATTAATATTGCAATTATTTAGGCAATTTGCATCAATATCAAATAGAATAAATAAAGACTTTTAGGGCACCGAAAATCATATATGCTTCAATCATTCTAGCAAATAGAATATGGTAAATTATAAAAACATAGTAAAATACATGTTCAGATCTCTTTATCCTTAAAATAAGACGTCATAATGGTTATATACGGGAGTAAAGAGTGAAATGTACTTTTTCTTTTTTTAAGAAATGAGGGTCTATACACTTGGTCTTAAAAATAAAGAGGGCAAGTATACGTAAAATTAAACTAAGATGTGTATTTATAATTTAACCATAAAATAATGGAGGGAAATATGTACAAACTCTAGAAGAAATATGTATCATTTTAAGTGTGTGAAATAATATACTAACATTATTGCTAACCAAGAGACAGAATCTTTTACGTGTACGATATACATATACATGTATATATAACAATATGCAACAAGTTTTATTAAAGAACTCAGTATCTATTTCACGTGTATATTGGCCACATCAATCGCTCCCCACTTGATTTCTCCCGTATGGCGTTTTCGCATTGAAGATACATATATATATATATATATATATATTCTTGTATATTCAGAAAATCGGTCACAAAAAGTGAATTAAAAAAAATAAATAAATAAATGGGAGCACTTAAAAGGGTTTACGAAAAAAGAGCTTCTCGTGCATTTTAATGTTGCTTGTTAGTAAATAAATACTTATTTTAAAAAAGGACAAACATATGTGAAAAATAAAATATTTTTTTATTAAGTTTCTTAAAAGATGTCTCTAAAGACATCCATTAAAACAATGGAATACATGTCTTTACTTAAAAATGAAGCGGCAGGACAGCAAAGTTTCCCGCAGTTAATCTATATTTTTCACTTTCCACGTGAAAATCATGGGTCTCAGCCCGACATAATGGAACCTGAGGGAAGTACTATACATATGGACATAGATTATGAGAGAGAACACGCTTCAAGCAATCTTTGTAGCTCAGTAATCATACTTCACTCCACACAAGAAACTGCATTATTTGCTCAGCCTCAGCAACCACCACTATTTTCAGTGGAGTTTGAACATGATTTGTCAAATTGTGATGATCAAATAACGGTGACCGGAAGATCCGCGAATTACAAGCCGAGTGTTTGGGACTATAACAACGTGCGGTCGTTTAGCGGTGATTCTATGGTAACGAGGATATAGACTGTCTCCATCTACATCATCTCAATTTCCGTGAATTTACAAATTAATAGTTGAGTCTTGATATATTTTTAAACTATGTCATGATATTACTATAATATGATAATCTCCCATATAGTATTAACCATCAATTATACATGATAGCATTTAATAGGAGTAAATTGATAAAAATTAAGAAAATTGACAAGTGGAGAAGATCCGAATCCTGTTAACAACATGTGAAATTTTAGATATTCCTGCTTTTGGCGTATTTATTCCATCAGAAGACTAGCATCTGAAAAATTGTTGTTATTGCAGGATAAGAAGGATACGGATAAGATTCAAAGACTGAAAGAAGATGTGAAATCTTTCATTAAGGCAGAGATGGATCCATTGGCTAAAATGGAGTTGATGGATTCAGTACAAAGACTGGGGCAGTATCATTTTGAGTTTGATATCAAGAATGCACTAAATATCATTTGTGAGAATGAGAAAGAGAGGGATGCTTGGCTTGATGGTGACCATGATCTCTACTCTAGTGTACCATTTTGTCACGTGTTATATCGCTCTCCTCATGCCATATTATAACTAAATTTACGGAAAACACACAAGTAGTTTCCTAACTAGACATCTACTTAGATGCCATAGGCATCTCTTGCCATTTCACCATTATAAATATAAGATTTGGGTTCAATTAATCAGCATCTCCATCACTTAATGAGGGCCGAAAAGAAGAAACTTATAACATCATTTACAACTATATAAGGCTATAACTTTGGCTAAGTCTACTATTAGTTTTAACTTAACTTTTTAGGCTAAGTGATAAAGTCTAAAATGTCCGGTTTGTACTTAAGATGATTATGAAAGATTTGGCTTAATGCTCTCAAAATAAGAATAGTGGGAAACTTAGAATAGTTTGTCCACCTCCAACCTTTCTTAATAGGATTATGCACTCGTGAAAAAGGTTATTGGCCTAGCACTTTAGCAAGCTCATTCTAGATAACCTTAAAGTCACCAAGACGATTTGATAAAAATCATCGAATCTAGAAACTTATAAATACCTAATCATTCCTCCTCATTTACAACTTATAGAGAGATTAGAGAAATATTATTCCATTAGAAAGCCCCTACTCTTTAAAATTAAATAAGAAATTTAAGTAAAAACTTAATTTCACTATCTTAAGCTATAAGGTTGATGTTTGAGATTCCCTAAGCTCCCTTGTATGTTAGTTAAGCATTTGACACTTCGAGTTACCTATTCCTCTTTCTAGTTATTTAATTGATTGCCATTCTCATATTACTTTTTTAAAACCATATGTAGCACAAGATTAACGTGACATTTTATGATTATTCTAATCAAAACCACTTCACCTACGAAAACTAATTAGACAATTTACTAAAAAGATAAGAGTAAATAACTTCATGAAAAGGAGCAAATTTTTTTCTTTTCTTAAAGCCAAAATAAGTGCAATGTTGACACACATTAATTTAAAAGTACATCTTTGTATGACTTTCAAATACTGACAATATATTTTTGAGAAACATATTTTATACATAGATGTCTTCGAGAAGTTCATGGATGAGAAGGGTAATTTTGAAGTACGTCCTCAACGAGACATAAAGGGGTTCCTTAGTCTCTATGAAGCTTCTTTCCACGGGCTCAAAGGCGAAACAACCATGGACAAAGCCAACACCTTTACAAGAATGTCTTTGGAGAGTCAACGGAGTAACCTTCCTTCGAGCTTGGCTAGAAAAGTGATATACATGCTTTGGATATTCCCATTCATTGGTGACCCAACAGGCTCGAGGCCAGATGGTTCATAGACATGTATCAAGAGGAGCAAGGCATAAACTCGAATCCCATTTTGCTTGAGATGGCCAAGTTGGACCATAATATGGTGCAATCTACTCATCGGAAAGAAGTCGCAAAGTTGGCTGGGTAACTTAAAACATCCAAATTTTTTTGTATTTTCTAAAAACTTTTGAAGATGTTTATAACAGTTTTCTTTATTAGTTTTAAAAGTAAATTAAAATGTCATTAGTAATCAAAAGTACACTTTATATATATATATATATTTCAGGTGGTGGGTGGATTTGAGATTGAGCAAGGAGTCTAGTCGAGATAGACCGATGGAGCACTATTTGTGGAATGCCATCATGGTTTTTGAACCGCAATACGAGGCTTTCAGAGAGATTTCAACTAATATCACTTGCATGATAACCATGTTCGACGATATCTATGACATATACGGGTCTGTGGACGAACTTGTGCTCCTAACTGACTTCGTTGAGAGGTTTGTAAAATAAATCCACAAGTTACCGAATTAAGTTACCATGAGAAAAGTTTCATTAATACTAATACACCATATAGATGAATTAACAGCCTATAAGTACCGATAAAATTCTAACATGTAAAAACATAAATAGTGATTTTTTAAAACGAAATACCATCATTGATAGTTATACGTTATTCATCAAAACATATAATATGATAGTACTTAAATACACACTAAAAATGAATTGCACAAAGAATTAGATACTTATTACTCATTAGTATTGAAAGAAAAACATTAATAGATGCTCAATAGACATTTGCTTTATCATGAAGTGTTTAATCTATTTTATTTTTTTTAAGCCTGTCAACTAGTGCTTAAGGGCAACTCGTTAATAAGTTGGAATAATTGGCATGTAGATGGGATGTGTCCGAAATTGACAAGCTTCCTCCAACGATGCAAATTTGTTATTTGGCTATGTACAACACAAACAATGACATCTCTCATCGGACCCTTCGAGAAAGAGGCTTTAACGTAATTCCGTTCCTACGCCAAATAGTAATACAGATGATCTTTTTCCAGCATGTTCCTAATTTCTTTTAAAGTACCTCCAGTCACGCATGTATTCTTATTCTGTTTTTTCTTATTTGCTGTGAATTAGTGGAATATCAATTGTAAGGCATGGCTGAGGGAAGCAAAATGGTACCAAAGCGGATACAAGCCAACACTAAAGGAGTACCTGGACATTGTTGTCATGACACCAAGAGGGTCTAGTAGAGTTGGCTAAAATTTTCATATTATGTATATACTTATAACACAAAATTCGGTTTACAAATCAAAGATTGTAAGACTCTAAATGATTATTCACTAAAGTTTTCGATTTTTAATTAACTTACTATAAAATATAAGTAACTATAGATATCCGATATTTCACAATCCACTAGAACCGTAAAGAATCGGTATCTATTATTAATGTTAAGATAAGGTAAAACAACTCAATAATTTAAAAAAAAATACTATATTACACATAATTTTATTACATAAATATTTTCTATATTAATTGTTTGTATATCAACTATACATATTCAATTAACTCTAATATTATCAAACATATTTTCGATTTATATTCTGCTCTCAAGATTTTCCCCTATCCCTATTTAAAGGAATCTACAAAAGAAACTATAAGAGAATAAGCAAACCACAGCTCACTGCTATCTTTCAAGTAAGTTATCAAACATTATTATCACACATACAAACTATCTATATACGAAATGAATGCAATTACAATGAATATAAGCAACACGTTTATAGAAGTCTGAAACTATAAAAGGTATAAATTTATGTCATCTACACATCAATTTTTCCTTTATACTTACTTGTATGGAGTTCCTCGCCTTAACAGCATAAGGTTGCTTGGAGGCAACGTCTCACCAAATAATACTTGACTATTACCTTAGCCGATAAATAGCAATAAATATAGGTAAACCCCAACTAGGGCCATCCATCGAATATATTAAAGGTCTATCGGGCACATAAAGTGAGTTATCTCGCTATTAACATATATCCAAGGCTTCACGAGCACAAATATGCAAGTTTTCTCGCAATCAATTGGAGATACTATACTACCTCTACCTTAACGATAAAAATATTATTCATGAGTACTACGAGCTCTTACACAACTCATACACAATATATTTAAGATTGAAAAGACATTTACCAAAAATAACTTTATCAAAAATCTGCAAAGTTAGTACTCTCCATCAGTATATTAATTAGGTCACAAACATGCGATAGATATAACTAATTATTTTAGTTAAATAGTTATATTTACCAATTTAAGAAAGTGATCATACAGATAATAACACATAAAGTAATCGGTTATTCAATCGAATAATCAATATCAACTAACAAGCAGCATACAAATAATAAACAGATTATAAAAACTCTCTCATCTAGGTTAATGCTCACTCTCTTAGCCTTTAGAATTTTTGGTTCTTGATAATTGGGTACCTAAAAGATAAATAAATCTATAAGTATTATGAAAAACTAAGTTCATCGATTAACTAAATATCTATTATTATTTGCTTAATTTCCCATTATAACCTAAGTATAATATAAATATAGTTTAACTTAAATCTTTTATTTATTTTTCTTAATTTATCTTAAATTTTCAATCACGTATAACTTTTTCATTTTAACTTCAATTTTTATAAACTTATAGTTCGTTTTTATTGTTTCCGGTGGTACTTTCTCGTAACAAGATCCGTTTTAGACAATATAACCAGCATTTTTCATTATGGTGTAAAAATATTACTAATTTTATTATTTTGACTTAAATAATTATAAAATATTATTTTAAGCTTTTTTTTTTGCATATTTTCAATCCAATAAAAATCTAAAGCTTATATTTTATAATTTTCTTATTTTGAGTTCATTTTATCATAATTTATGTATTTCAGCATTTTTAAGGTTTAAAAATTATTTAATTCATTTTTCTATTTTAATAATTTGTAATTAATTATTTATTTTATTATTATTTTTAATTATGATTTTTACTTAAAAATCAATTATGTGCTGACATGGCAGCATTGATAGGCGTACGTGTCATTTCCAAAATGTACATAATTTCAATATTTTTCCTATTTTTTATTTTTAGATAATATGTATATAATTATATTTATTATTGTATTTTATTAAATTTTGTAAATTAATTAGTTTCCATTTTCTTGGATTCCACGGCATGCATACTTATATATATTATCTTATTTTAGTATTATAGTACAGTATATTGATAATATTTATGTTTACCCGTATATTTAGATATATATACTATACCCTTAACATATGTATTTTTATATGCATGCATATACTTATATAGTTTGTTTTCTTCACTTATTTATATGTATATTTATGTAATTAAATAATATAACCCTAAATATGTCATATGCACTATATGCATATAAATGTACATACTAAACCCATACGTACATTATAAGAGTATTTTTATATTTTATACGTACATATATATATATATATATTTGACCCATATTTATATATATACATACATAGTAAAAATACTGTATATACATACTACTATTTATGCCAACATATATATATACATGTACATATACCTATAAAATAAAAATATTGAATATACATGTACTAGGCATGCATACGTAAAAATATATGTACATGTACCTAGTCTTTTATACTACATATTAAATATAACATGTATGTATATATGAATATACTTTGGTATTTGTACATGTATAAGCATATATACATAAAAAAATACAAACCTTACATATATTGCTGTTACATGACCCTATATTACATATAAATTTTATCAAATACATGTATGTATAAGAATACATAAAACTAATTAATACAACATAGACATACAACACATACTACTTATCTCTTCTTTAGTAATTTGATGAATAAAAGTTGACAAAGTTTCTTCTTCTTCTTCTTCTTGGTTTTCTTATTCAATCATTGAAGTAAAAAGGAATTAAAAAGGAAAAGAAAAGGAGCTTCTCGGTTGGAACAAGGAAAAGAATTTGTGGACTTTGTTTGTATGTTAAAAAATGTGTGTGTGTGTGTATGTGTGTGTGTGTGTATGTGTTTTGTTTTGTTTTTTTTTTTTTTTTCTTCCAGTTGTGTGAACTATGTAGGGAAAAAAGGAAGAAATTGCCGTGCATGGGAAAAAAAAAAAAGAAGAAGGATCAATATGCATTTAAGTTGATTGGACTTATGCTTATCTATTACCCTTGGCTTATTCACATAACTATCACATGTAAAAGAAAAAATTAACCAAACAAATGGCAGTACAAAGCAATCCAAAAGCTGGACGTGGCAATAGAAAATAAATAAGGGAAAGAAGGAAAAAGAATAAGGAAAACAAAGAAAAAGGAAAATAAAAATAAAAATATTAGATTTTTTAAAATATAAAAATTATAAGTTTAGTATTTATAAAATAATATTGAAATTTTATAAAAATTTATTAATTTAATGGTTACCTGTTACGTTTATAATATTTAAGAGTTATTTCAATGTGTTCGTTAACAATTTTAAGTGATTACACATATGAATAAATAATTATATTCGTTTAGGGTTTTATTATTATTAGGTTATATTTATTCATTTTATAAGTTGAAGTTATAGTTTTTAGATTTTTGTCAAGTTCAAGTTTGAGTTAAATTTCGAATATTTACGCGTACATGAAATTTAGGGTTTTTGCACGTGATTTAAGTTTCGATCGAATTTTTAAGGTTTTTATTACGTATAATATATTTAATTTCATAATTTAATAAAATTTTTATCTTACTCAGCATTAATGACTCATAAAGTTATTTATAATACCAAAGTTCAATTTTACTCTTAAATAACTAAATTCGTAAGGTTTACAACTACAATTGATTCAATAGGAGGATTTATGATCCTATTTTGTTGTTACTTCATAACAATAGACAAAATAACCAAAGACATGATGGAGTGGATGTGCAATGTCCCAAAGATTATGCATTGCTCTACCATGATTCTTCGATTAAACAATGATCTGGCCACTTCCTCGTTATGGCTCTTTTTCTATTTATAAGCGTGCAAACATAATAATAATAATAATGAAAACAACAACCACAACAATAATAATAGGCAAAATGTTAATAAAATGCCTTATGTATATTTAGTAAGATAGCAAATTAAATGTTTTTCATCTTTCAAGACACTTATTTTTTCATAAGTATATCATCAATATTAAAAAGTATTAAAAATTTTCATCAATAATCATAATTAATATGATATGTGCAACTTTCATTGTAAAGAATAAATAAAAGTTGATATCTAAACTATTTGTAATGACAATACTTAAATTCCAAACCTTCTCAAAATCCTAGTTATTTCTCACATATGCCATGCTATGTAGCATCATATATATTTTAGGGTTAAAGAAAGTTGTGTGAAACAAATCAAATTATAAACTGTTATAGAAGGTTTAGTTATTAATTGAATGTTTAAATAGTTAAAAAAAAATGAATTCAATATTAGTTAGAAAGTGTTATTATTATTACTCTTCTGTAAATATTTCTTATTTTCTACATGTAAATCTTTCTGTTTTTGTATAGTCCAACTGTCTTTTATCTATAGGTCAAGTAGTTTAGTTAGTTATTTTTACTTACCTATATAAAACTGAAAGAAACAGAATCAGATGGGTGAATTTCTTTTCTTTTGTAAACTGAGTTTCCTCCATTGCCTATTGCTGGTGAACATTGCAGAGGTCTTATACATCAGTGAACAACAAGAACTGCAAGTTAGCATCGGAATTCCTCATAGTATCAGAGCAGTTCATTTCTTAGTCCTATTGTTCTGCAGTTTCAAGTCAGTGCCTTATTAGTAGTTCTAATCAAACTGTTAAAATGAGTAACGATCTTGATCTAGCAATCATTGATCCTTTTTATCTTTCTAGATTGGATCATTTTGGCATGAGTATTGGCAATATAATTTTCAATGGTAATAATTACTTGCCTTAGCGTAAATGCATGAAATTGGGATTAGGAGCCAAGTCTAAATCAAGTTTCATAGACGAATTAATTCCTAAGCCGACTAAGGATTTTGATCAGATGAGTAAGTGGATTAGAGTTGATTATATGGTAAGATGTTGGCTTGTAAACTCCATGACAAGTGATTGAGTGTAGAATTTTTTGTACACACAGTTGGCATTTCAATTGTAGTAGGAGATTAAAGAACAATATGGTGTAGCTAGTGAACCTTTAATATTTCAGCTTCAACATGAAATTAGTAACATTAGACAAGGCAATTAGGCCGTGAGTGTGTATTTCAATAAGTTGTGTAGGTGTTAGGATGGATTACAAGAGCTATATTCATTTCCTCGATGTGAGTATAGTAGGATGGATTATTGCACTTGTGCTCTTGAGGAACAAATTGAGTAATATGAGTCACATACTTGATTGATTCAATTCTTGATGGGGTTGAGTGATGGTTATGAGAGTGTCACAAATCAAATATTGGCCATGGAACCTTTACCTTCGGTCAATCAAGTGTTTTATTTGGTCCAATAGGTGGAGAAATAGAGACAATTTGTAGGGACCTTAAATATGAACATTGATTCAGCTGCATTTTATGCTTATAAGGGTAATAACTTTGATAAGAAGAAGAACAAAAGAGGTCTTGTGTGTGTGTACTGTAAATAAGTGCAGCATTCTATTAATGGTTGCTTTCAGCTAGTTAAGTACCCTAAGTGGTACAAAGGGAAACGTATGTTGTCTAAAAATAAGAATGATATACCTACAGCATCCTATTACAGCACAATGGATGGACTTAGTTGTTTCAAAACTCCTTTGGATTCCGATGATAATGGTGATAAAACCTCTATTAGTAATCTTGACAAAAACATGCTTCAAGAGTTATGTCGACAGATGTTTAACCTCATGAAGGAGAAAGGCAAAGAAAATTCAACTATTGCAGCTAATGTAGTGACTCATGCAGGTATTTCCATGTTGAATAACCTTTTACTTGTAAATAATGTTTTGGTCACATGGATAGTAGATACAGGTGCAAGTAACCACATGACACCGTTTATTGAGTTGTTACATGATATTATACTTCTAGATAAAGAAGTTCTTATCAGACAACCTAATAAATCTATCATACATGCAACAAAATTAGGCTCCGTAACTATTATTACAAACCTTGTTCTAAAAAATGTGTTGTATCTTCCATCATTTTCCTACAATCTACTTTCAATACACAAGCTTACCTCTAACCTTCACTTGCAAGCTATTTTTTATCTATCCTCTTATACCTTACAAGACCTGAATACTAAGGAAGTTTTAGCAACAGCACAAGCCAAGAATGGTGCATACTTGTTGTTTGCAAAATCATGTACAGCTACTAATGTTGTTGATTACACTATTATCATTTCCGCTATTCATTCAACATATAAATCAGATGTCATGTTGTTGTACAACAAGCTTAGACATAGTTCTTTTTCCACACTTAAACACCTAGATTAATGTAAAGCCTTTAACTTTGATCCATATTTTTGTCATACTTGTCAGGAAGCTAAATTTCATCGTGATCCTTTTCCAAGGAGTTCTAGTATAAGTACTTTTTCTTTCTAACTGATGCACATTGATTGTTGGGGTCCTTATAATGTTGCTTCCTTATTTGGTGCTCATTACTTCCTTACAATAGTAGATGATTACAGTAGATCAAACTAGACATATCTAATGAATCATAAAAGTTAAACACATTCCATTCTTACACAATATTTCCATTGCGTCAAAAACCAATTTTCAGTCACACCAAAAACAGTAAGGATTGATAACGGTGGTGAATTCATTTCTCACAACTGTCAAGACCTGTTTCATTGCCTTAAGATCATTCATCAAAGAACAATTGCATACACTCCATAGCAAAGTGGACATGTAAAAAGAAAACATAGGCACTTGTTAGATACATCAAGAGCTTTGAGGTTATATGATAATCTTCCTAAATCCTTTTGAGGAGAATGTTTGCTAGCCTCTACTTATCTGATAAATTTGATGCCCATGGTTACTCTTCAGTAGCGGTCTCCTTATGAAGTACTCTTTCATAAAACCCCAGATTGTAGTATGTTACGAGTTTTTGGATGTTTGTGCTATATTGCTAATTTGTCACCCTTGAAGGATAAGTTTGATCCTCAGGGTATTAAGGGAGTTTTTGTTGGATATGCCACTGCTTAGAAAGTTTACAAAGTCTATAAGCTGGACACAAAAGAAATTGTTTATAGTAGAGATGTTATTTTCTTGGAAGAAGATTTTCCATTCAAAGATCAATCCTCTACTGGTTATGGTGTTGATTCATCCTCATCTATTCATTCAGTTTCTTTACCTATTGTTTCATTTGATTCTCCTGCACCTCATATTGTTCCACATTCTACTCAGACACCTTCTTTATCTAATTGTTCCTTTCCAGAACAATCATGTCAATATCCTATCCTACGTTGTTCTAGTAGAATTTGTAAGACTCCTCAATGGTTAACTAATTTTGTTTGTACTGTGAGTTCTTGTACTAATGTTGTTGTTGATTCTGCCTCTATAACTGAATACCCTTTGTTTGTTGCTTCCATGTTTCATAGCTTTCCACACAACTACACAATTTCACTTACACATGTATTAACTATATATGAACCAAAACATTATTCTCAAGTTGTGAAATTTAAGGAGTAGAGAGATGTTATGGATAAGAAAATTTGTGCTTTAGAAAGCAATGACACTTGGGACTTGACGCATTTACCTAAGGGTAAGAAGGCAATAGGATGTAAGTAGGTTTACAAACTTAAATATCAGCCTGATGGGAGTATTAAGTGGTATAAGGCTCGTTTAGTTGCTAAAGATTATACTCAGGTTGAAGGAGAAGATTATACTGAAACGTTTTCCCTTGTTGCTAAACTAAATACTATTCGAATCTTATTTGCTATTGCTGTAGCTCATTCTTGGCCCTTACATCAAGTTGATGTTAATAATGCCTTCTTACATGGACATCTTGGTGAAGAAATATATATGTTTCCTCCTGAAGGTTACTCTAAGACTATTGATGGTCAAGTTTGTCATTTTAAAAGGTCTCTATTCGAGCTTAAACAAGCTTCATGTCAGTGGAATTTGGAGATTTCAAATTTTTTACTTCGTGAAGGATTTCTTTAATCTAAAGATGACTATTCTCTGTTCACTAAATCTATAGATAAAGGATTTGTTGCTATCCTCCTTTATGTGGATGACATGTTATTAATAGGTTCAGATGAGGTTCTTATTTTTCATTTGAAATCACAATTGGATGCAGCGTTTACTATCAAAGACTTAGGCTTAGTACGCTACTTTCTTGGATTAGAGCTTTGCTGAACTTCTGCTAGTTGTCTTTTGAGTCAACAAAAATTCATTCTTAACTTACTCGAAGAAACTAGTTTAACAACTACTAAGCCAGTTCAATTTCCTTTCTCGAGTGGTTTAAAGTTAGCTGTTGATATGGGTTCTTTGTTGTCTGATCCTCTTATTTTCATCGACTGGTTGGGAGGTTCTCTTATATTAATCTTACTCGGCCAGATATTTGCTTTGCAATTCATGCTTTGAGTCAACACATGTCTAAACCTTGTACTGGCCATCTATAAGTACTTTTCCATGTGTTGTGTTCCTTGAAAGGCACAATTACTTTGGGACTTTATTACTCTGCTTCTATTAGTCTAAATTTACATGCTTTTACTAATTCGGATTGGGCAATAAGTACAGTTGATCGAAAGTCCATCTTCGGTTATTGCTTAATGCTTGGTTCTTCCTTGATTTTGTAGAAGACAAAGAAACAATCTACTATTTCTACTTTGTCCACTGAAGCAGAATATCGCAATTTGGCTACTATAACTAAGGAGATCCTTTAGACATCCTTTGTCCATCATGACTTAGGAGTTTCATTTTCGTTACCTGTTCCTGTCTATTGTGATAATAAGTCCACCTTGTTGATTGCTTCTAACCCCTACTTACATACACGAACAAAACATATAGATGTCAATGTGCATTTTGTTTGGGAACATGTCATACCCCAAAGTGGTAAAGTTATAACAATCTCGCTGTACAAATCATTCTAAAATAGAAACTGACCATACAGTCACCACCTTAGACCTGATTTGTATAAGGCATCAACGACTAACCCACTTTGAAGTAAACAATTTATAATTTAAACATGATATCTACTTATGAACTTAAGAAAAATATATACTTATATTAAAATAATCTAAGTATATTTACAAGATTTAGCCACTTAATCATAATCTACTTAAGTAATTCGTAATTTAATAATAAAAGCTTTAAATATAAACCTAAAGTTAAGAGTGTATCTAGTCTTCAGTCTATATTCTCACTCCCCAAGATCCCGTAGTTGCTAGCTCCGAGGTAATTGTAAGCCACTTCTTAGCTAGCATTTACAGCAAAGGCTATAGAGATATGAGCAACCATAGCTCAGTAAGCTAAGACAGAGGACTTAAAATTATACCACCAACACAAACAAGGTTATCAACCGATTTAGTTAGATGCAATGTATATATATGCAAATGCCATCGCACGACGTTGTTTAACCCATCATGAGATTAGAGAAATTGCGCCCACTCTAATCCAAGTTAAGGAGTTTCCGTCAATACAACAACTTATGAACAAATCCAAGCTTGTGCAATTGAGACACTGCTCCTCCCGCAATTACCTTTGAACCATTGACTTCACCTTTGCTGTGACCTCCTCTCTTGTCACTTAATTCGACTAAGGATGAAAAAGAAACCAATTATGCTATCCAATGCTATCCCTTTCGAAGGGGTTGATATTTGGCCAAAGAATCTTAGGTTTCCCCTAATAGGTTACTATATAGGTTTGATTTATATTTACAGGTCATATATTTGATTAGGTCTAGTTTAGGGTGATCAATCATTTCATACAAATCATACAATACAAGCCAAGTAGCAAATTAAAATCATATCATTAGCTTAAAACAAGCATAATCAAGTACAATTTTAAGCCTCCAAATACAAGCATAACAAAAATTCATAATGTTACAAATATTTTTAATAATTTAAGCAAAATTAGGTAGAAATTAAAACTTACCGACGTTGGTTGCTCCAGCCATAATCGGCTACCAAGGCTTTGTCAGCAAGGCTAGGCGTTGGTTTTGGAGTGGGGTGGTGGTGGTGGTGGTTTAGGTCCAAGTAGTAGTGATCCGTTAGTTCGGCATAAATGCTCTAACTGCATAGATTTTTCAAATTTTTATAAAAACCCAAATTTTTATAACTCCAAACAAACCAAATGAGCTCCTATAATTTTTTTTTTCTATTTATAAAGCTATAAAGTAAATTTAATGCATTTAATTTGATAAGACAATGGCTTATCCTCTTCCATTTTTTACTTTTTGCTTGTCTTAATTTAATTGATTACTTTTATTTATTCAATTCCAAGCTATCACACCTCAATTCTGGATGTTTCCTCATTTTTCCTGATTTTTCCTTAATTAATTATGAATTTTCTTTAATTAATTAACCTTATTTTAGTGTATTTTGAGTATTTTAAGTAATTACACATATTTCTAACTATATGTAAATACATATATGGTATAAATAAATATTCCTAAATATTATTTAAGTTATTTTATGATTTTTAATATACATATAATTTATCTCTAGCGATTCGTTAGTTATCGAAATACATTTTACACATTTCCGATAAATAACAAGTAATATACTTAAAATTTGAAAATTTTATATTCTTTTATTTTATTACTTATTTTTCTAAATTCAAACGTATATGATTACTTTTATTAATATTTCTAACTTTACTTTATAATTTAGGCTCAATCAAAGCCTTTAGTCGATTGTCCTAAATTCTATGAATTGAACCTCGAGTAACTAGTTATGGGGCTTACAGAACATATTACATCTAGGTTCTTAGTGTCTCTTACATTCCTTCTAAGTTGCAAGTTGCTGATATTTTCACCAAGCCGATCAGGGCTCATCAACTTCTATTATTTCAATCCAAGTTGTCGCTTAGATCAACTCTAACTTGACGAGGGGGTGTTATTATTATTACTCTTTTGTAAATATTTCTTATTTTCCATGTATAAATCTTTCTGTTTTTATAGAGTCCAGCTGTCTTTCATCTATAGGGTCAAGTAGTTTAGTAAGTTATTTTTGCTTACTTATATAAAATTGAAAGTAACAGAATCAGATGGATAAATAGCTTTTCTCTTGTAAATTGAGTTTCCTCCATTTCCTATTGCTGGTGAACATTGCGGAGGTCTTGTACGTCAGTGAACAACAAGAACAGTAAGTAAGCATTCCTCAGAAAGAAGTTAAAAGGTAGAGCTTATGCTTTATAATTGATTTTACCTTATATCCTCCAAGAGAACGAGACAAATTTTCAACATGTGTAGGATGAGCTAGCTAGAGGAGACAATTTCAAGTCAATTCATTGTTATATGAAAGAAAGTAGGACGTCGAAACAAATTCCTAGAGAATACATAAAGAACATGGTGCATGAGGTGTGGAAGACCATGAATGAAGATGGGCATAATGATACATATTCATTGACCGGAGCTTTTGTTGGTGCTTGTTTGAATTTGGCTCAGGCTTCCCAAGCTTTTTACCAATATGGTGATGCACATATGGTTGGCCAAACTCGAAAAAAAAAGGAGCATCTTGAGTGCATTCTAGTGAAACCTATGCTAATGGAGTAGAGCTATATAGAATGAGGAACAATATAATAATGTTATATTTAAATCTTCAGCTACCGAAGGGTTGTGTGTGTTCACAGGCGCATGTGTAGGTATGTGTGTGTGAGAGAGAGAGATTGTGTGGTATAGGTGTTGATGCCTAACATCATTTACTTCATGATAATTAGAGTTATGCCCAAACTGTTGTGTGATAATGGAGATCATCAGAAGGAAAAGAAAGAAAATCAAAGAGTTGAAGATTATTTCTTTAATCGAGTCATAAATATAGATATTAATAAAGAAATATTGTTGGATTCTTTCTTAATGAGCATAAAAATTTATTCCAATTTGATCCTATAACAAAATATTGTGTGATGCGATTTTGTAGGCTATTAGCATATATTATGCGTTCAACATTCATCATAAGTTGATTCTATAGTAATTAACAAGCTACATTCTTAACCTGCACATGTATTCAATTTCAAAAACATAAAGTCTATAGTTACCTTATGCACTTTTGTATCTAAATGTTTTAAATGCAATGAGCCAGAACCCTATTTTCAAAAATGAAAGTTAAATATTATTTTGCTTCTTAGTCAACATATTTCATCTACAAAGGAATATATTCTTATAGAGAACATATTTTTTTACCATTAATTATTATCGAAAATCATCATTAAATTGGGGATTGCTAGCTACAAAATTTTTATAGACTTTTATTATCAAATTTAACCCAAAACAAATCATATTATGATTCTACATGTCATAACGTTTTTGAAGTACTACTATGAACTAGTGGCACTTTTGTATTTTGCATTTTACTTTCCTTTGAATGCATCTACTTCACTCGGGAAAGAACAAAAAAAAAAAAAAAGAAAAGAAAAGAAAAGAAAAACCGTTTCGAGTTAATGTGTAATTTTCAAGTCATATATGATGAAGCAAGAGTCTTAGTTTATATATATTACATAATATTAAAAAGAATGATTATTACATGTAAGAATATATGCATTTACGTTGTTAACGTTTTCTTTCCTAATCAATGGCTAAGCTCCATGTTAAAATTTGATCAAAGGCTTTACCTAAAATTATACATAATTAATTCATAGCTAAGATTTAGGGTTTTCACGACTAACAAGAAGAGGCTCATTTAGGCAACCTGGAATAAAAATAAGACAAATAACTCAAGA
Source organism: Lumnitzera littorea (assembly GCA_024138015.1). Taxonomy (NCBI): domain Eukaryota; kingdom Viridiplantae; phylum Streptophyta; class Magnoliopsida; order Myrtales; family Combretaceae; genus Lumnitzera; species Lumnitzera littorea. The sequence goes on from JAMXBB010000003.1 coordinate 104,532,945, forward strand.
AGTAAGCTATGTCCAAACTTAGGTAAACCCTTCCAACAGTCACCTCTTATTAAAATAAGAAAGGATCGCCTAAGAAATGAATATATATATATATATATATATATAATCATGAATTATGGACTAATAGAGGAAAAGCCCAAAAAAAAAAAAAGTATATATTTAATCTTATCATTAGTTGCAGGGATACGATGGTCATTTATGGATATTTATACTGAAGGAAAGATAAACTAAGACAGGCTTCATAATTGACTTGAATTCATAGTAGATATTCGAAATTTTAGTTAAAGACTAGATTTATGATCACATATTTGCTTTTCGTAAAAAAAATACTAATTGAAGTGTAAAAAATCTTGGAGCCATTTTAGTAAAGATGGCAATTCGTCGAGATTTACCATGCCCCACAAGTAGGACAATAGAGGCTTCTATAAATTATGGGATGATGAGGACCGCTTTTTTTTTGTTAACGTGTAATATGGGGGCAAGTCAAAGATAGATATAAGTTTAAAATTTATTTTACTTTTTGGATAACCTCTTACAAATAACTGTAATTAGATAATTAAATTGCACCCTTTTGCTTTTTCACTTGATTAGAGGCGTAATCTAATATTTAAACTATCCTAAAAAAGATACCCATGTATTTTTTATGCATGTGAAATTATGAATATATGTATTTTTTTTTCTGGTCTTTTAGCCAAAATATATCCTTTTATTATATATGCAACTAATTGTTGCATGTGATTTGTAGTTACATATTTAGTTCGCTTATATAATATTATATTGTTACATGTTATTGATCTATTTGTGGTAGCCTACAATTACTCGTTATACTACATATATAATCCTATTTCATATCTTTCAATTTATACTTTGAGGGTTATATATATCATTGTGGATAACTTACAATCTATTTGAGGGTTATATATATCATTGGGATTTAAGGTGATTAACAAGCAATATGCAGTGAGTAGGCTTGGACGAACTTAAAAACTGAATTTAGGCTTGATAGGCAAGTTTCAGTACAAGTCCAATTATTTTTTCCAGGTTTTCATATAGAGAAAAGAACCTCTAGCAATATAACCCAACCAACTAAACATATAATGAAATATTTAATGATGAACTAAAATACTATACATCAACGATGTAAAATATTTTATGTAAGATGGATTTTATGATATTGTTTGATAGATTGAAGGTGATGATTAAAGGTATAGATAAGTCTTCAACTTTACTAATAAAATTAAGTTAATTGTTTCATACAATTGTCTTATCTAAGCAACTTAGAGATCATGCTTTTTATAGTAATGGTAGGTGATAGAAATATGGAACTAGTTTGTCTTGACTTTACAAGAAATAATAAATTGACGTCGACTTAAATCAATGATAATTGAAATGTTTCATTAGTATGAAACAACATAATTTATTTAATTAAAAAAAATGATGCAACAACTAGAGCTAACAATTTAGGACCTAATCCGTAAGATCAAGACATAACAAGACACAGTATGACTTAAATAGGTTGAAAAAATCGATACGAGATACAAACAATCAAATCCATCTAAAAATATTTAAATTCATATTCGGATTTATATCCAAGTTCCAAACCTATTTAGAAACTCATTTATTGAGCAAGTCTCGTAAATAGGTCTCAGGTTCAATCCTTCAACCTGTTTAATATGAAGAAGTTTATTTTTCTCTTTTTCCTCGGTTAGTTAAATAGTTTGATTTGAATATTTCATAAATAATGTAGTTATTATCTTGCATATCATATTACAACATTATCCATCAAGAACAGTCATTTTAGAGCTTTCATACAAATAAACTATTAAAATCCATGTAATCTTAGTCCCTTTAATAAATACACTATCCATCTAGAATTATATCAACAAATGTAATGCGGACTAAGCTTCCCATAAAACTGTTGACATGTACAGCATGTAACAGTCACGATCTCAATTTTTTCCGCCCTTGTGTTGTCTAGTAAATACATTTTGCTTATTAATATACTATTGTCACCCTAATAACTAAGGACTATTATGGTGTCAAATATAAGTATTACCATTAATTATAAAGTGTTTGCTCTACTTCCTTGGTAATTTAATCTTATGACAAAGATATAAAGACTCCCTTAGTGAATATTATTGTTATACCGATAGGTATTAATTTGTATTATTGCTTAACAATACTTCGAAACTATGATTTATAATTGAAATTTAATAAATACATGTAATCATTGTTGATTAACTACCAAATATGGTCAGTATATCCAACAAAACTATGGATAGTTTATATTTCATTTATTCAAATAATTGGGACAGGAATTGTATTTTTCTGCACTGTTAATGTTATTATTATCCAATACTATCCACTATGTCAAATAACCTTATGAAAACATGATACAAGTTTACAATATATTAACCATAATATAGTTAACTTAAGTGTATCTGATATCTACGATAGTTTAAGAATCCCCACTATGGAAGTCAAATCCTTGTCCTTATCAACGTTACAATTTATGGAACTCACAAACTACAAAGCCATTTTATATACAAAGTGTCGAGCCTGGTTTTTTCTTCCTGATTTTTATAAATTAAGTTTCTTTAAATCAATCAATATTAAACCCTATCTTTTTAATACTGACCCTCGACTAAGATCTAAAGAAAATTGGTTTTTATTTTAAAAATTATTTGAAGTCACCACCTAATCGTAGTTGAGAAAATAAATTAAATTATAACGAATTAGATAAATTAGTTATAATTTAGTTACTAATCTTTCGATAAAACCAATTTTTGAAAATCAGATATCTAGATCAAGAGGTTAGGATTTTTAAAACCTTACGGGTATCATTAACTTTTCAAATTTAATCTTAATCTTAAAATCACCTTTCAAAAAAAAAATTCTATCAAGCAAAAATTTACTGATTTGGATAACAAATCAAATTCAATAATTTAAACTAAAAAAAAAGAAGGCTTTTTTCGTTTTTTACCATCACCCAATAAATGATTACTTACTCGCTATTCAGGATCAAACTACGAAGTTCTTTTCTGAAAATATTAACGAATTAATTTATTTTAACTTTTAAAAAACAAGTGAGTTTATGATTTTACTCGTTTTATGTTTATTTAAGGAAAATCTTCTAAGGGTCCTAATCAAAGTTTATTTTTGGAAATTCTAAATAGGATCCTAATTTTGAAAAAATTCCATTTATTTTATTTATTAAAAAAACTAATTTTTTCTAAGTGGTAAAGTTTTATTCATTCATTTATTTACTTATTATTTATTTATTTTATTTTATCTTATCTATTTCTAAAAATATAAAAATGGACTATTCTTTTTTCTTCTCTTTTTCTAACTTTTCTTCTTCTTTTTTCTTTTTCTTCTTTTTTTTCTCTCTTTTTTTTTTATTATTACACTTACATGGAAGACAAAAAAAAAGACAATAAATAAATAAGTAAACAAATAAATTAAAAAAAATTGTGCAGACTGAGTCAACTCGGTTTAATAAGGATCAACTCAAGGTCAACTTGGTCAGCTTGGTTCAAGTCAAGTTGGCTTCAATCGACTTTGATCGATTTAGTCGGCACCGGTCGACTTAAGTCGACTCTGATTGGCTCGAATTGATCCAAAAAGTTGGGTTAGAGTGTCGAATCTACAGTTTTCAAGTGTGAGGAATCCAATAGTAGTGGTAGTCTTCATCATAAATCGCCATGGAGGAGGCCATCCTAGAGAAAGAGGAATCGGGCTAAAGAAAAAAAGTGTAGTGTATACACTCCTTAGAGAGATTCTTATGCTTCTATCCTCTGAAAATGAAAGACAAACCCCTATTTATTCTGTAAGCACAAAGCTTAAGTTGAGAAAGTCGGGAAAATTGAATTAAATCATTAAAATTCATTAATGGGTTTTGACCCGAAAAATCAATTTTTTCCCTTTTTGAGTTTAATTTTAATTGCATAAATAAATGAATTTGGATGAATTTTGGGATGAATTCAATAGTAAGCCATGCTTGCTACACAATTTCAGCATTAATTTGATGAAATCGTGTAATAAATGGGGTAAAAAATGACCCTAAACCAAGTACATGAGAAATGAAAGAAAAGCTAAAAAACTAGAGCTAAAAATCGAATACTAGAAGAAGATAGGGGGCGCCAGTCATGTGCGAAGCACGTGCCATATGCCCCTACCCGCGTGATTGAAAATAACGGGACGTACTATTGTATTCAATGCTAGGGCCTCGTGCCCTGTTTAATGCTTACGGACCAATTTGGTCCACACTAGACTTTTGTCGATTTTGTTTTTTTAAACTACAATACTATAAAAAAAAAAATCCTATCTTAAATGCACATTAAGATTTTTATTATCATTTTTCCTTTCAAAAAAGAAAAAGACACTTTGTGCTTGGTAAGATTCAAACCTATAACTTTTTGCTTAATGTAATGTTAATACTCAAGTACTTATCTATTAAACAATTGGCCTGTACTTTATCCATATGTATAATTAAATTACACATATGGACAAAGTTTACCTATGCTAGCTCAAGCTCAACAACCATCTCCTTATTTTATCTAAATTAATGATTCTACTCTATCTTTATTATTTTCTAAATTTCCTAAATGCTCTATTTTTCTACTTTTCGTGACTTTTTCTATTTTTTGCATTTCTTACTTTACTTTTTTTGTTCCTTAAATTTTCTATTTTTTTGCATTTTTTTTCTAAATTTCTTATTTTTTAGCTTTCTTAAATTTTTTACTTTTTTTATATTTTTCTTCATTTCTTATTTTTTGGGTTTTTTCTTATTTTTCTATTTTTAGGACCCTTTATCTTATTCGAAAAATTCTAAAATAAAAAAAAGGGGCAAAAATGAAGTGTCTATACAAACAATTGGTTCTAAAGAGAAAAATGTAATAAACCAACATAATGTGCTTTATTAATATAATTCTTTTTACATATAGATTCTTTAACTGTCTCCTTAGAAGATCTAATAAAGAATATAATGAACTTGGAAATTTATACTAGTAGTAACATCCATTTAAGGTATAGTTCCACTTAATCTCGTGATGTTATACATTTCGAATTTTAGGATTTCTTTTATTTAATGAGACTTTACTTCACTAAAACTTTTATTTGGATCATACTTTTATATTAAGTGTCAAGATCTTATTCCATTTTTATTTGTTAAATTTAAATATCATTGTTACCCTTTTCCTTCTATAACTATAAGTATTTTATAAATTTATCTATAACTTTTTAATTAATAAGTGGGTCCTATCCTAATATGAGACATGCTTATTAAGCAAGTTAAGCTATATGTTTAGGTTTTCAAACACAATTCATAAACAAATCTTGTCACAAGTTGAGGTATTCTATGTAAACATTAGCATAGGTAAACTTAGTCAAAAATCCTATGTAAGCACTCTATTTTTTTCCTCCCTATAATTTTTAGAATTTTCAGAATTGAAGGAAAGTTGTCATAATTCAAAAATTTTAAAAAAATTAAAAAATAAAGAAAATATAAAAAAATTTAGGAGAAAAAATATAAAAAAACATTTAAAAAATTAGGAAAAATAATTTTTAAATTGTTTTTAGTATCATCGGGTGACGTAGATAGGGTGATTTTATTTTTAGGGTCAAATAATATCTAAGTACATATATAGTTAGCATCAATGTCATAATTTATACCTCAACTTTGTCATTTGTTACAATTATACACCTGAAGTTTCAACTTGTTTAATTAAACACTTGAAGTTATAACTTATCTAATTATATACTTAATTAAAAGTTTAGTTGTCACGATATGTACCTTAATTAATCTAAATTCATATCGTTGGTCCATTCAACATGACTAGCCAGTGGAATGGTTGCCCACAACCTTAAGGGGCTTGTCTGACCTCCCATAAGTAGCTGCCAACTACCTATTGCGAAACTGTAAGTCACGACCCACTTCAAAAATATATGTCACGTAATCTACTAGCAACCGTTTGTGACCGTTTATAACCTTACAAAGGTTGCATAAACCTCTTAAGGTTGTAAGCGATCATCCCTTTGGCAAATTGCACCGACTATACTAATGATATGAATTGGAATTAATTGAGGTATAGCTCATGACAACTAAATCTTCAATTCAGTGTATAATTAAATAAATTAAAATCTCGGGTGTATAATTATAATAAGCAGTAAAGTTGAAGTATAAACCGTAATATTGTCATCACATCATTAAAATAAGGCATCATTTTAAAAGTAATTTTGATTTATTTAGTTACTTATTCATTCATTCATTTATCAACATGTGTGTACGCGACTTGGTCAATTCGATTTAAATTTTAGCTTGGGACTAGGTTTCGTTTTTATTATTATTTAATTATTTTTTTTTTTAAAAAAAAGTATGGGAGGTTATCATTGGGCTCAATGCAATTAGCATTGCATAAAATAAGCCCAACTTGTATTTGTCCAAGCACTAATGCATGTAGCACCTATTTATTTCCAAGGGTACATAGGTCACACATGTACGCTAGGCATGTGGCACATACCTAAATTGTGACCTAGTGTGCTCTTCTCCAATAACTTACGAAAATGGCAATAATGGAGAACCCTGCACAGTTCCCTCTCTTTTGACCCTATTGGAATCCAAAGAAAACTTTAGATACTACTAATTGGTACCCATTTTTTTGTCCATATTCATCTTCTTTGAAAGTCAAAATCATCACTAAAATCACCCGAAGTTAATATCCGAGATAGAATATCAATGGTGATTCAAGCATTAATGTTACTTTCTAAGCTTACACAAACTTGAAAGTGTACAAATAGGGACTCACTCCTTCAATCTCAGCATCAACTCACTCCCATTAGCACTTAAAAACAATCATTCTCGATTTTCTCTAATTGGCTCATATATCTTTTGCTCTCCAAATTATAGCTCATTATAGTGGTTTTAGAGGAAAATACTAACACCTCTAGCATCCTAGGGATCTAAGCTTCCAATAGCCACCAATTCCATCATCAATCGTGGCTCCTAGCTCTTTTACCACCCATAAAAGGGTTTTGAAAAAACCTTATCGCCACCATACTTGCTCTAAACACCACTACCACCCTTCTTCGCATGAAGTCACCATGATAACTCACTTTATTGTGTTCTAGAAGCCAAGACCCAACCACCCTATCATTGCTAGCATGCTCCCACGTGAGCCAAGCATTACCTCTACTGCAACTAAGTTTTAGAAACCCAACGAGCCACCACCATTCATGGTGGTATTGATTCTTGACCCCCTATTATCAATACGAAAAACATAAAAACAACATTCCCTGCTTATTTTAGTGCCTAGAAATCACCATGCAAGGCCGTCTATTGCAACTTCTCCTCCTTCCTTGCTTAACTTGATTCCTCAACAGTCAACTGGGCTTCGAACTACTTAGATGACTCAAACCCAATATTAACCTACGCCTTTCACCTTAGTTCATTCCCTCTTCAATTTCTTTTATTATTTGTTTGTTTTATTTATTTATTATATATAGATTTAAAAAATATTTTATTGTATCAAGTATTTTAACAAATAGTTTTCTCTCTTCTTTTTTTTCTACTTAAATGTTTCCAATTGCAAAGTATCATTTTTTTTTCTTCTCTTTTCTTTTTCTTTTCTTTATTTATTTTATCTTTATATATATATATATATATATATATAAATTAAAAAAATTATCACTTAGAAAGGGTATTCAAAAATTAAAAAAAAATTAATAAACCCCTTTCAAAATTAAGGTTCCTTTAGAATGTCAATAAAATAAAATAATTAAAATTAAGACCCTTTTACATATTCTCTTAAATAAAGTTAAATGGATAAAAATGTGAACTTAACCATTTTTAGAAATTAAAATGACGAACTATGTAAGTTTGATGCCCAATAGCAAGTAGATAGGCATCTGTAGGCAACTTAAAATAGAAATTTTTTTTATTTTTTTCCTTTTGTAAATAAATTTATTTTCTTATTTTTGTAAATAGAATTAATTTTCTGTAATTGCAAATTATAGTTCATCTTTAATATTTAAAAGGGTTATTTCAAAAAATAAAGGTAATATTAGAAAGTTAAGGTAGTACCCATTTAGAGTTTAATAAGTTAACCCCCGAACTTAAAAATCTCTAGTTTTCTCAAAAATCATTTTTTTTTTTTCAAAAATGATTTTTTCCATAGATTAGTAGCTAAGTTAGAAGCATTCTACCCAGTTGGTTCTAAGATAACTTTTCCTAACCTTAATCAGGTAGCGACTCTGAAATTTTCGATTTCTCAAGAAAAACCATATTTTTCTTAATTTCTAATCGAGGGTTTATATCGAATTCTATCGATATAAAATTCAATATAAATTGGATTTAAGGAAAATAAATGAAAAAAAAAAAAGAAAAAGAGAAATTCAGGCTTGGCAACTTAACAACTCTATTGGGAATACCAAGAAAACTAGCTACTTAAACCTTCCAAATTTAAATTTATATTTCAAAATATCCGTGGTTTTCATTGTTAATAATTTGTTTTCATTGTTATACTAACTCTTACATGTAATACAATGGGATATAGAGGGTTATTTGTTGCATCATAGATGCAAGGTAGATATGTCTGACTCAAACTGTCTTAGGACCCTAGGATGGGGGGCCATAGTGTAGACTCCAGGCATAGTCATGTAGCCACCACTCAAGATTGTTAAACCATCCCACTTAAGCTTTAATGTGAATAGTAAACCATTTCTTTGAAAATGTGTAAGGTTACAGAATTTAAAGACCTTTAGAACCTACCCTAATTACATTCACAAACCCTTTCCTGAAATTGGCAAATAAACATGATGTGACAAGACCAAAAATAAAAAAATAAAAGTTTCCTAATATGTTCCCTATAAATATTTTCTTTGTAAAATATCAATGTAATTCCAAAGTAAGTAAGAGAGTTTTGATGCAATTTTCTTTTCATATTTTTTGTAGAAAATGGCTAGTTACTCTCTTACACCGACTCTTTTTAAGGAAATCTACATCCATGAGCCTCTAGAACCCAAGGGAATACTAGAAAGATGGTTTTAGTTTTTCAATCCAAACCAACAAAAGGTCATATAAGATAAGATTAGGCCCATCCTTTCATTATTTAGGGTTCAAATCAACATTACCAAGGTGCAGGCTATAGTCCATTTCTAGGATCCAAAAATGTCAGCCTTTTGTTTTGGCCTACTCTGTTTGAGACTAACAGTCAAAGAATACTATCTTTGTTTGGGATCTCTTCTATTGAAAAATGGTATGTTCTAGATATTACAGCTGGGCCTGCAAAGATTTTCAATAAACTTACCTACATAAATTTGAAATATGTAAAATATGGGTAAATTCCCATAGGAGAATCATTAGGGTAGACGATCTCTTCACTTGATTCGTAACCCCATCCAATTATAATCAAAAACTCTTTTATACTAGCTTTGAGGTTTAGCAACAACATAGAATTAACACTTATATCTTTGTAGCATTTGGGATTGTCTTGTTTCTTAATGGGATATTTCACATATATCATAGGATTGTAGAGCTGATAACCTAATTTTTAAAAGGAAAGTCTAATATCCCAACACTACAGCTAAATAAGCCAGGCTCACTCAGTTGTCTTAGAGAAGAGAAAAATGGAGAATTAAAGATTAATATAGCCTTACTCATGGTATGGTTTATCTGTCATGCACAGAGCCACAAACTTGACTTATCCCATAGGAAAGACATCCAAACAATGAATCCCATTTATGCATTTGCTATTATCATTGCACTCCCTAAAAATACTGCTACCTATTACTAGGTTAAAGTTCTTCAAAAGTTTCATATTGAAGATATCTCCCAACTTTCCAAATGGACTGAAGTACCCAAGCTGAAGAAGAGAAAGAAGATGGAAGAGGAATTAGGACACCATAAGAAAAAGAGGATTTAGACTTTAGGGGTTGTTTGTAATAAATTTAGAATAATGTATTAGAAACTTCAAAGATGCAATAAAAATCCTCTCTTTGCCATATCATAGTCAATTTGCTAGTTCCCTTCTCTACACCCGCATACCCTCATATTGCATTTTTTATTTCTCTTGTCTTTATCTATAAATATTTATTATTAGTTTTTTTTTTTCAATAAAAGTGAAATAAAAATAAAAAGGAAAAAGGAAAATTTTTTTGAGTAGATTTCTCAAACTCATGAAAGTCATGTCCTTAGGATTCCAATTGTAAATATTTGATTTCTTTTATAAGTCCTTTTCTCAATTCCTTCCATTTTAGCTCTTTTCGTCCTTTTGTCAATTATCACTTATACATCCTTTTTAATGATTAACTTTTTATAGGTAACATTTTAAATACCTACAGGTTGTCAGTTGTGAATATTTAGTCTTTAGGCTCTTGTTCCTTTGGAAATGTTTTCTACTCTAAGAAATTTTTACTCCTTTCTCATAACTTGTAACCTATGTAAATAAACCTTATCATCAAATTCCATTGCCTTTTTTTCTTTTTATTTCTTTTCTCTCTTAAAAAAAAAATGAAGGACTCGTAAAATGATTATAAAAAAGAATAGAATTGCTAATATGTATGGATTCTTACAAAGAGCAATGGCCAGTAGTGGAAACACCAACAAACTGGGTAATACCAACCCTACAAAATTGAGGATTCACTCATTAGAGCAAACTATAGGGAAAGTGGCTACACAATTGGACTTCATGGTTGACAACATGGCTTTGCTCATGACAATAGTACCAACTAATAAAGGAGTAGCATTATAGTGTTCGACGATTCTAACCTGTTAGCTTTCAAGTAGATAATTTTCCTTATAGGAAAATGTGTATTTATAAGCTTGATTAAAGGCTAAAAAAATAAAAATTACAGCGTACTAGCTTTACCAAATATCCTATGGTAAAAATATTGAACTATAAAATATTCTTAGAGAAAAAAGAAAATAAAACAATAAAATACCAAAATGGGATCATAAAATCAAACTCAATTAAATCTAAGAAGATTAGTTAAAGCTTTACTCGATACACTAAACACGCCTAGTCTCCACAATTTCCTAATTATAAACACAATATTAAGTCTGTAAACTTTACTTACCTAGAAGTACCATAATGTTTAGACTAGTAATTTTTAAGATACAATAAAAGGAGAGTAAAGTAATTTTATTAAGTTAAGATTATAGGTATAGCACACCGTTTTTCGGCAACTCAATACTCAATTTTTGAATTATAAGATAATATCAAACATATATAATAATGGATGAATTTCATTCAAGAAGTGCTTGAGATAGTATAATTTATAAGTCTAGACAAATATGTAATCTATATATGGGTATTAGGGATTATAGATGGTAGCTTTAACATTAGAATTTGCAACTATAAAAAGTATTTTAAATAAAATAAGGTCACTTAGTGAAAATAATAATTGTTATTGTCTAACGGATGTGAGCTAGGAAAATAAATAAAGCTTAGCCTTAAAGACTGCGTAAGCCATTAACTTTTAGGATAACTTATATGGTAAATCGGAGCACTTGGAGACAACAAATTGAGCAGTGGAAAGAGCATTCAAATAAGGCAAGAAATAATCATCATCGGAAATAAGAAGCAATTTGCTATAAGATTACACATGGATCTAATAATCTGTAATAATGCTAGCAATATAGAATAAGTGTAATAATTTCTTTTCAAAGATTGTTTTAGTAAACTAAAGTTTATCGAATAGAACCTTAATTATCCTAAAAGGAAAGACTTCACTTGAATATTTTACACAATGACGTACTAATTTTAGAACATACTAAAGAATATTTCAATATTTGTAACTATTTGAAAAAGAAAAAATATATTAATTAATTAATTAATAATAATAGTAAAAAAAAAAAAGAGTTGGGCCAGGAAAAAAATATATTAAGATCAATTCCATATGTTGGCATTTGATGAAGCAACGGTGAGAAATAACTCACCGTATATGTGGCGGTAGGAAATTGAGGTCGGTATATTACGGGAACTATATATATTTTATTAATTTAAAACATCTTAAATGCTTAAGGGAGAATCAAAATCTCCACGGCCTCATGATGCCTTTAAAAGGAGTAGCCCAATCAAAATTAACAGAACCTAACGAGAGCATGCAACGTTAGGTGGTATGCAATATCAATATATTTAGTTATCTTCAAGACAGTTTTTATTCCTTTAAAAATACGTACAAGTGAAAAAGAGAAAAAATACCAAGAATTAAATGTAAGACCCTCATACTGCAACGGTATCATTCATTTTACTTTTTCACTACAATATACTATCAATATCATTGTCAACTACCAACTCGCTACCACAATCACCGTATGAGAATTGGAGAAGGTTCTTCAATTTTAGAAAGTAGAGGAAACGACCTCTTTTCTTCACCAAACGTCAATAAATGGTATATGTTTATGTTATTTTATGTTTCTGAAGTCAATTTAGGAAAAGTCAAATGTTTTCTCCATTCATCCAGTAGACGAGTTTCTCCATGAGATTTGTGACAATTGAGAAATTGTTGTAAATTACTAATGTAATCTATTCGTATCTTAAATAAAATTACTATGATTCATTATAAGTTTTCAAGCTACGTTTGGAAATTTGGCAAATTAGAGTTGAACTATAAATACTAAGTATGTGGCTAGAATTCCTAGACTTTATAAAAACCTCTAGATTTGATGCTTATATTACGTTATGAATATAGAAAATTTTCGTTATGAAATCTAATGCTCATTTAATGGATTTTCTAAGTAAACAGGGGATTACGAGATAAAATTCATGAATTTAAAAGAATAAGGGTAGGTCTTGCAGGCTGATAAAATTTTCTAGAACTGAGATTTTTTTGGAAAATATAAATTGATAATTGTAAATTTTATATGATCTTAGTATGGGTTCTTAAAATAAGTAGATCTCTATGTAATAATTTTAATAGTACAGGCCAACATGGTACTCTTATAAAACTAGCAAAATTCAAATTTAAAAAGAAAAGAATTTGAGTAAATACATGCAGATGTAAAGGTTCAATTGGAGTGATCGCATGCGTATTACGTGAATAGCGCACGGCATGAATAGCGTACGGCATGAATAGCGTACGGGGTGAGAATAAAGTAAGGAGAAGAAACAAGCAATCTCAGTATCTCAAATGCATAAATGACAGATAAAGTAGCCTTAGGAGACCTCAAGTATTCATCTTATAACTTAAGCAAATGAGATCAATTCTTTGCTTAAATGTTATTTAATCTTAGAGAACAAAGTTTTCATAACGGAACATCATTTCTCTCATCTCTATAAGAGTTCTAAATGATGAGAAAATACTAGGTATTTATAAGCTCTTAGACATAATGGCATCCATAAGATCATTTAGGTGATTAACGGATAGGATGGAGCTTGCTTGATTCATGGTTATTCAAAATGAGCTAGCTAATGGCCCTAAAGCCAGTAGCCTTCCTTATAAGTGTGTGAGCCTGCATGAGAAAGGTTGAAGGCGGACGGATCGGTGCAACGATCTCTATTCCAAGCTCACAAAACCAAATCTTCCTGAATCATCCCAATATAGACTTGACTCCTTAAAGCCTATCACCTAGCCCAAAGACTCAAGCTTAAATAAATAATGGACTTATCACAATAATTAATATAACAATTTTTAGCTCTTTACAATACATAATTCCTAATAGAAAGTAGAAGCTTCTTCCATGATAATAACAAACCCTTAGAAAGGGTAATAACTTCTTAGATGATAATAGACAGTGGTCAATTACAAGCATAAAAATAATCTTTTAAGTTTTACTACATAATGAGTAAAGGTGATAAATGCATTAAGGTCAATCATGTCTAAGTGTTATTTTTTGAATTCCTATTCTATTTTATCTAGGATTAATAAGCCAATTACGTAATCCTATGAGAGACTTCTAGGATCAATCAGCTAGGAGACTTGGTAAGTAGGTTTATTTTTGGAGACGATGAACTATTATGCTTGTTTGTGCTTGTAAGTAAATTGATTGTACATATGCATGTGTTTGAAGCTGTTTGCTGAATAAGTACTTGATTGTATTATGTGTATTATATTGTGATGCACCTACATGTTACATTGACACTGAGTGTGATGGGAATCAACCTCTGACCGCAGCCAGAAGGATGAAAGGAAGAAAGATGAACACTCGACATTAAGTCTATCGTCAGCCGAAGTGCTGAGAGATCACACGGCCGAGTACTCGAAACTAAAGAACCACTTGACACATTAGAGAGAGACTTGTGCCGACTAATTCTATGACTCAGTAATTGTAAGCCGACCTCTCTAGTCTCTCAACCAAACCACGCGAGACTTTAAGGACTCCTTCTCATACTAGTACATTCAACTATCGACCTCATCCAGTTCAAGTACTACTTCTTTCATGGCATGCCAAGTGGCTTCATGCCAACTTCCCCTGTAAAACATACAGTTTTATATTCTTGTGTATGTTTTCCTTTATTTTATTTATGGGCCCAATTCTTTAGGGTTTAAGGTCTTGTACTTTATTTACAGTTTTGCCACTAGGGTTTAGGACTTGCTATAAATAGCAACTGTTGTAAACGCATAGATAGATAGATAGATAGATAGATAGATAGAGACAGATAGATATATATATATAGAGTGAAACTTTCCTCTTTTGAGTAAGGCAATACTTGAGTTAGCATTTACCGGATTATTGAGTGTGATTAGACTCTTTAATCGTCCTCGTGTTCTTATCAATCTTGTTCTTAGATTGTGGTGAACCTCTTCATTTAAACCAGTTAGTAAGCTACATCAAACCTTCATTTGAAACCCCAAGCAACATTTATTCATGATTCAAATTGAACTCTATTTCAAGCTTAAACCCTTGATCGTGTTTGTGTCTTGGTGAGTTATATCCATCCATATTCACTATCAAAACCTTTCCTATTCTTCGTACCCGTTTTTCCCTGAATACCCATTCCTATTCATTTCCAAATCTGCTATTGTTTCTTTCTGGATCGACCCTTTGATTCCTTATCATCTTGGCATTAGAGATTCGATCCTTATCTTATTGGTATCAGAGCTTTAGGGACACGCGTGCTAGTGTTCTCAAAATAGATTTGTGGTTCTAACATTTCTATTCATCATTGTTTTGTAGTGTAGTGTACTGTTCGTAGTAGCTGTTTGTCAGTAGTGGTAGTTATAGAAGTTGAGTTGTGGTTGTTTCTGGGTTACTGTTATTTAGCTGTTTAATTCTCTGGTCAATCACTATACAAATAAGCATGTCGAAGGATAGTATCAACAACATTGGAGATAGTCCTTGTGAAAGCTTAAGAAGACATGTTGATAACTTGAAATACCATATTCAGAATCTCATTGACTCTATTTAGGAGCTTACTAGGTCAGTTAGAGGCTGCAAACATGATAGCCGAGAAGAAACGAGGGAACGAACACCTACTAGTAGGAGTGGTTCCAATGAACTTTGTAATGATGCAAGATAGTCGAGAAGAGCTACCGAGCCGAAGAGAAGAGAAAACCATCTAGTCCCAAGAAGGAGGAATGAAAGGAGTATTGACTCCGAAACAAATCAAGAAGCTCAGAGAAGAGAGCCGAGGCCAAGAAGAGGTGCGGCCAAGAAGAGGTGCAGCCAAGCAGAGCTCTAACAAAAGTGGCCAAACCAAGGAGAATTGACCAGCTCGGAATGCAAGGGATGAACCCTAAGCAACTGGCCGAAGACCTGACAATATCAAGCTGAAATTGCTGACCTTCTGTGGAAGTAGCCAACCTGAAGAGTTCCTTAACTAAGTTCCTCGAGTCGAGAAATTGTTCGAGTGCTATAAGTATGATGAACAAACAAAGGTTAAGCTAACTTCACTATCCCTTATTGAATATGTAAGTCTTTAGTGGGATAAGCTAGTTACCAAGAGAGAAGCTGAAGGACAAGAGCCGATCAAAACTTGGAGACTCATGAAAAGGTTGATGAACCAACGTTTTGTGCCAACTTATTTCAAGCAGGAGATGCTCCATGCTTTTCAACACCTGAGACAAGGTCGAAATACTATTAAAGAGTATTTACAAGAGTTTGAGACCTTGATAACGAGATGTGAGGTTGCCGAGCCATAGGACCGCACCATTGCTAGATTCCTAAGTGGACTCTAGGACAACATTGTCGATATAGTTCAATTGTAGCCGTTCAACTCTCTAGACAAGCTAATTAATTTGGCATTAAGAGTAGAGAGGTAGAGGAGAAGAAGGCATCAAAGGCCGAGTAGTCGACCCTAACAAGGCAACCTTGAGCTTAAGAGATATGCCAAGAGAAGGCAAGAAAAGAAGATAGAGAAAGGAGAGCCTAGCTGACTAGTCTATGCTGAGAAACGAATTGCCAAGAAAGAAAAGGCACCTGGCAACAAGGCCCGAGAAGTGAAGTGCTTCAAATGCTTAGGTTATGAACGCATTGTGTCTTAATGCCCGAATAAAAGGGTCATGGTCTTAAAGGGCGAAGGGCCCGGGGCTCAAATCGAGAGTCAAAGTGATAAGAGCTCGAAGGAAGGATTGATCAAAGAAGATGTCTATACTGAAAATCTAGATGAACTCTTATCCTTGACGAGTCAACGAGCTGACCTAAAGGCAGATCCCGGACAATAGGAAAATTTATTTCACATGTAGTGCCTAGTGAATGGGAAGACTTATTCCTTAGTTATTAATGGAGGTAACTGCACCAACATCATTTCTGCCGAGTTGATAGAAAAGATGAAGTTGCCAACCTACCCACATCCTCGACCCTATGGATTAAATTGGTTTAATGACAAGGGTATGGTCCATGTACATAAAAGAGCGTGGATAGCATTTAAGGCCGAACAATATGAGGATGATATTGATTTTGACATCATACCTATAAATGACACAAATCTACTTCTTGGCCAACCTTGGGAGTATGATTGGAAAGTGATCCATGATGGCTTCCTCAACACTTACACCATTTGGAAGGATGGGAAGAGCTATTGCTTGACCCCCATGGGCGTTGAGGAAATCCAAAGACACTCAGCACCCATGGTGAAGAGAAAAGGGAAGAGAAGTTTATTCGGCATCCCGACCCATACTCAACAGTTAACATCGAGGACGACTTCCTTTCAAACCCATGGTAATGATGGGAATCAGCCTTCGACCATATCCAAGCCAAGGCCTATCAATATTTACCGAAGTCGAACTGTAGCTAGAAGGACGAGAGGAAAGAAGATGAACACTCGATATCAAGTCTGTCGTCGGTCAAAGTGCTGAGAGATCATACAGTCGAGTAATCAGAACCAAAGAACCACTCGGCACATTAAAGAGAGACTCATGCCGACTGATTCTATGACTCAGCAATTGTGGGCCGACCTCTTTAGTGTCTCAACCAAACTACAAAAGACTTCAAGGACTCCTTCTCATACGCGTACATTCAACTGCCAACCCCGTCCAATTCGAGTACTACTTCTTTCAGGGCATGCCGAGTGACTTTATGCCGACTTCCCCTGTAAAACGTACAGTTTTGTATTCTTGTGTATGTTTTCCTTTATTTTATTTATAGGTCCAATTCTTTAGGGTTTAAGGCCTTATACTTTATTTACAATTTTGCCACTAGGGTTTAGGACTTGTTATAAATAGTAACTGTTATAAACACATAGATAGATAGATAGATAGATAGATAGAGACAGATATATATATAGAGTGAAACTTTCCTCTTTTAAACAAGGCTATACTTAAGTTAGCATTTGCTAGATTATTGAGTATGATTAGACTCTTCAATCGTCCTTGCGTTCTTATCAATCCTGTTCTCAGATTGTGGTGAACCCCTTCATTTGAACCAGTTAGTGAGTTGCATCAAACCTTCATTTGAAACCCTGAGCAACATTTAGTGTTCATGAGTCGAATCGAACTATATTTCAAGCTCAAACCCCTAATTGTGTTTGTGTCTTGGTGAGTTATATTCATCTACACTCACTATCAAAACCTTTCCTATTCTTCATACTCGTTTTTCCCTAAATAGCCATACCTGTTCATTTCCAGATCCATTGCTGTTTCTTTCTACATCGATCCTTTGATTCCTTATCATCTTGGTATCAAAGATTCGATCCGCATCAAAGTATCTACAATATATTGTTTTGTCACTAATAACTAGACATAAGATGGTTAAGCTAAAAACTCTTAACCAAGACATGCATTACATGATGCATACTAATGGCCACTTAACTCTCTTTGATAGTCATGGCAAAGGGTAGGTGAAGCCTATGGTTGCTCCTTTTTTGGCCCTAAGAAGATCTGGGGATGTTAGGCATGGGAAAGGATTTAGGAAGCCAATAACTATCAAGACGGATTACCAGGAAGAATAAAGGCTCAAATAGTAGGTCAAGATAAGAATAGGTTTTTTTTTCTATCAAGAGTAGAGACTTGAGCTTCGATGGCTATCCCCAAACCAAGTTAAGGAGGGTTATATCCTTAACTTCATATGGTTACCGAAAGACCGTATGCGATGTTGCATTCATACTGGTTACTCGTGCATTACAGTTAAAATGCTTGCTAACCTTGATTGTTGTGTATTATAGCATAAGGTAAGTCTCCTTCCTACTTACGAAGCTAGTGGTTCTTTGGTTCATTCCCATATAGTTTTCTTGTAATATAGTAGTTGAAACATTAAGTAGAGGGGTAGGACTCAAAGCGTGTAAGAGTCACTTTAGCAATCTCCACAAGAGGGTCTATTATAGATAAGAGTATAGTTTATTCTAAGTAAGTCTAGATATAAAAATGTAAATACTATTCATTTTACTATTTGGTAAGAGATTTCGATTCTCTACAATCCTACTAAGTAAGGAGACATTGAATCCCATACTTATTTTATATCATGTACTTATATATAATATGATTAGGTAAAATGATTAAATAAACAAGTAGGATCTTATGATCTTTAACTCATAAGATGGTTGTCACGTGAAGGGTGCACACGTTGTCATGCTCTGAGGAGTTATAATAGTTCTATTGTATAAACCAACCTAAGATAAAAGCTAACATCGTAGCTACTATCGTAGATATAATCTATATAAGACATGCACAACTCAAGCATCTTAAAGCATCTATTCTAATACCTATATGTAATCAAACATGTGATATAACTTTACAAAATATCTATTCTATATAACCTATTGTCTCATACACAATAGTATTTACTTAAACATCTCACATCCAAAGTTATAATTTACAATCAGAGTTTACCAAAAAAAAAAAAAAGCCACAGATTTTGCAGACTATTTACAATAAGTTAGGAAGCCAAGAAGCATCCCAAGGAATTCCTTGTTAGTTTCCTCAAAATCTAAAAGAAAAGTCAAAAGAAAGGTCAAAGCCCAGGATGAGTTGATTCTTCATTCCTTGCTTTCTCAGTCAACAATATACTAACCTAAGGTTAGTGGTATTGGAACATCTTATCTTCACTCAGTACCTACAAAAGAGTCTATGAGGATATGAGCTCCACTGGCTCAATAAGTGAGGTAGAGTCAAAAGAGTATCAAATAATCACAAGTAAGGTTATTAATTATGATGAAATGCAATGCAATCAATTAAATGAAACATCACACAATATATTCTAATCCATTGTGAGATTAGAGAAATTACATCTACCCCAACCCGGATTGAGGAGTTTTATCGCAACTCAAATCCAACCAAACCTGGGCTTATGCAATGGAGAACATCTTCCTTCTGTGACCACCTTTGAACCATGGCCCCCACCTTTGTCACGACCTTCTCGCCTATTACTTAGTTCAATGATGGATGGGGAAAAGATTATTCCAACTATCCTCATCGAAGGAAGTCGGTATTTGGCTTGACAGTCCTAATCGTTTCTCTTAATAAGTGTTATGCATGTCCAGTTTTGTTGTAGTCAAATAATCATTAGTTTTAATTAGGAGTGACCAATCAAGTTCATATATTACAAATACAATGGAACATGCAAAACAGCATACCAAGGAGTTCAACTCCTGTCACAACTGAGTATCATATATACATACAGCATGCACACAAACAAATAATTACAAACACAACCAAAAGTACTCCCGGGTCTCCAAAGCAGTAAAGCTACAAATCCTAACTTACTTGTTCAAATACTCACTATGGAAGACTCAAGCTGTCAACAGTTTGACCACTAGGGAATCCTATACACACATAAAAAACCCAAATTTAGTTTTCGTAATAGTTACGAAAACAATTGGGTTTTATCTAAAACAGTTATATATATAAGAATATATTATCACAATAATATATAGTATTATTATTATTATTATTATTATTATTATTATTATTATATCAAGTTAAGTTATTAATTATTGATAATATACGTATTATATATCGTTTTAATCACATAGCAACATATTTTTAATTTATTAAATCACGTTTTAATTCCGATAGGGTTATCGTAATACGTACATTCGGGAATATTATAGAATTATAGGTTATATTACCTAAGATTACCCAATTTTAATAAAATTAATATCGTTAGGTTCGTACAGACTTAATGACACGTGTTATAGGTCCTATTTCTAGAAATGACTTTTAATGAGTAGTTCAAGCTCTTAATATAATTATACATATCTATATAAATATTATCATATTATACGTAAATTATGTTATTAAACTGTATTATACCAGATTTTTCAATATATATATATTATCTAACCCTAATATACATATAACATATCCCGATTAGTAAAATATTATTAAATATATTAAAAATACCCTTTTTATCTAAACTGATCAATACACCTATACATAGTTTTTATTCAACTATTTAATTCATTTCAACGTATTATTGCAATAAATATGTCTCGATTTGTAATTTAAGCCATTTTACTACGTAAATTCATAATAAATAGTTCAAGTCACCTAATAATTTCCCAAAAATTTCTATAAACTCCTAAAAATATGGGGCACTTAGCTATTACTTGGTTTCAAATTTTTTATCTATCGCTTATATATTCGTATTTACAATTTTATCCGTAAATTATCCTAAATTACCCAATTATGATCCTTTTTGCACTAAATTAATTTCAATCTGACCCCACATTATTATTATTCACTAGAGATCAATACATATGCATTTCATTATTTAATTTCATAATTTCCTACTTATTTCATAATTTCAGCTTATTTTCAAGCTATTTTTAAGCCAAAAAATGCAATAAATATTAAAAATACTCAACTCAAAATTCAAGCTACATAGCAATTACTATATATCATTCACATCCTACACAAAAATTTTGAGCTAGAAACAACATTATTTACTACATTTATTTTGTAATTCAAATTTCGAATAAACAGTAGTTTTCTTAAGCAAGTATACTAAATATTATGAATTTTTCAAAAATAAAAATATCACACAAAATCATATTTAAAATAACCTAACTACAATTTTTTCATAATTTTCTAGGTAGATTTATTATTTTTTAAAAATTATCGAAAAACAACGCAAGAATTTCGTCCTAGCTAATCTTAGATGCTACGATAGCTAACGGCGACTGGGTGGTTGTCAAATGGCCTACGCTGTAGTTAGGTTGCTTCATGACGATTGGGTTCCATAGAAAATTAATGGGTGCCCTAAGAACTAGCTTAGTTTGATGTGTGCTCTGTTTTTTTCTATTTTTTTATTTATTTTCCCACGATTTTTCTAAATTTTTCTTTCTGTAGTGTAGGTCCTAAAATATATAAGCTTAGTCTAAATGAAGTTAAGTAGTATTTATAGGGTGCATATGGTGGTGGAAAAAATTTTTCTCCATTTTATCCCTTATTAATTAAAGTAGGAGGTGTCTCTTTTGGGTGTAATTTATTTTTTATTCATCCTTATTCACCCTCCACAACTTGCCACAGCCATTCTACAGCTGAAATGGAATTTATTGGATGAGATTTGTAATTCTTTTAGTATTTTAGGTATAATTTATTAATATTTAGTCATTTAGTAATATACGAATATATATACCATGTATATATATCATGTGTAATTATCCAACTATACTCGTATAATTAAGTTTCTAACATATCTTTTATTTTTAAGATATGTTTTTTTAATTATTTTCATGAATTCAACACAATATATACATATACATAATTTATGGTTAATTTACAGGTATAATTATTATTTATACCGAGTATAGTCATAAAAAAATGAGTATATTCATATAGTAAATTATACTATATTATCTTATTTTATAGCTTAATTAACTTATATTTAAATTCTCATCGTATTTCGAGCTCGATTTTGAAGGTTCCAAGTAATTTGATACTATATTAAATAATCATATTTTTAGGGATAAAATTGGGATTTTGGATCGCTATTTTCAAAATCTAACTTCACTAAGTCACTTCAACTAACATTTTTATCTTAGTCATAAAGTTTAGGCTCAATTGGATAACTTTTCCTAAAAGCTCTAAATTTAGATTCAGTTGTCCTAAACACAATTTTAGAGGCTTACACACATGGCATGACGGCTTTAGATCATCTCTACCAGGCTCCCTTATGGGGTGTTACAAGCATGGGAACAAAACTTAAGGGTCGATCAAGACGACCTTAAAGAATAGGAAAGACAGTTAACCCACCGAATTAATGAGAAGATGAAGGCATTTAAAAGTTACAATGAATTTAAGCGGGTTGGCATCATCGACTGTTCTGCATATAATATTCATATAATATTGAGGCCTATCCTAAAAAATTCAAAGTACTAGAGTTTGAGAAATATAACAGGACTAGATGCACTAAGCTCCACCTTAGGTTGTATCTATACAAGATGGATGATTACATTAAAAATGAGCAACTATTAGTCCAAACATTTCGAGATAGTCTCACTAAGCTAGCTGTGTCTTAGTACACCCAGTTGAATTTAAGGCAAGTTAATACATGGGACAAGTTAACTCAAGTGTTATTTAAACATTACAAATTTAATGTAGAGATAGCACCCTCTATTTGGCACTTGAGCAACATGAGCAAAAATGACAATAAAACCTTCAAGGAATATGCCCTAAGATGGAGGGGTATGGCAACTAAAATCACCTCCCCTTTATCGAAGAAAGAACTTACTAAAGCATTTATCCAAACACTGAATGGGCCGTATTTTAATTATCTCTTAGGGCAATTAACCACTAGCTTTTTAGATGTAGTCTCAATAAGCATCCACATAGAGGAGACATTAAGGATAGGAAAAGTAGTTGGGGACTAAATTAGCTCAACAAGTCTCGAAATTGTTGTAACTTCAATTGAGTTTGAAACAAAGACTCTCATAAGGCACCTTGCTTCAATCCCAATCCCAACAACTCAACTCCTTCATCAATTAAGAGAGGTAGGAATGCTAAGTCGTACACCTTCTCTACCTGGACACAAGCTCCAAAGGCCAGATCCTGACCTACCATATAAGTACCACATGTAAACAATGGGTCATTCTATAAAAGAATGTTTAAAACTAAAACACAAGATTCAAGACCTAATTAAGGTTGAGTTACTTCAAATAGACTTTACTAACCCTAATAGACTAAGGGTCAAGATAAATATTCCTTCGCAATATGTTAGGTCATGCATCAACATGATAGGAACATCTAAACAAAAAAGAGGAATGGTTAGTAGGAGTTTAAGTCAAAAGAGACCAAGGCACTTCAATAGGAACCGAAGAATAAGGGGCAATTACTGTAGAAGTCCAAGTACTTTTTTATTTGTAATGTCAAAAATTTCCTATATAAAAGTTCTTTGTTTCTTGAATACTTCCCAGTAAATTTTCCTATTAAGGCAAATGAAAGCACATTTTTGGTGCCTCATTTTGAAATTTTAGAATGAAAAGAGGCAAGTCGAATTCCAAACACCAAACCCAAAACACACCTTGAGAGTTAAGAGTGACATTAAAGTAAGGATACATGATTAATTTCTTAAAGGAGGTTCATCTTAGACTTGATACACGAATCAAAATCACATTGGGCATTCATTTTTCAATACCCTCAGCATAAAATCCATTGTCAACCCCATTGAGCCTTTTAAATAAAGTATTTTCAAAATTAAGTCCTATCAAGAATCCCCATAATGGGGTAATTTGGAGGTTATGGTCATTAAAAAGGAGAAAATGTTAAGACTAACTTATACTTGCTCCAATCAACTTAATTCAACTATAATTATTACTTCTAGATACTTATTTCCTTTAAGATGAAGAAGGGATTTCACCTTAAACATTATACACAAATTAATTACACCTTGAGTCATACACTAAAAGAAAGTTTGATCACCTTTGTCTTGGGCCAAATTTAAAAGAAGAAGAAGAAGAAAATGAAGAAATAAACAAAATAAAAGAGGGGGGCAAAAGGAAAATGAGAAATTTTGAAAGAAAAAAAATGGAAAGTCCACCCAAAAATAAAAAAGAAAGAAATCTACAAAAACAATGTGATCAAATCTAAAGCTTTAAGGCTTGAAATGATTAGGGACATGTACCTCAAAAGGCCTATTCTTGAAGTAAGGTCCATCAATTGAAATAAGAACCCCTAAATTTGAAAGAGCAAAGGTAAGAACCAAGACCCTCAATATCCACTCCTCTTACAGACTAAAGGCCTGCCCACGTTTGAACCCTTTCCTAAAGGCCCTTTTGATTAGAGAAAATAACTTATCCATTACTTTTGAAATTAGAGTAAGCACAATTTTAGTTTCACATGTAAGGTTCATGGTGTCACATCCCAGCTTAGCACGGAATGCATCATCACATAAAAATACCTATTGAAAAGTTAACTCAACCTACTCATTTATCAAAAGATAAAATTGCTTACATGATAAAGGGATTGCTACATCAGAGTTTAACTGGATATTCCATTACAACTTATGTGTACAACATAATACTTACATCAAAACATGAACCAACTTTTTCCTTTGTCATATTCACAATAATAAGATTCCTGACTTAGTATAGGTTCCATACAGAAGTCGCTGACTCCAACTCACACTCTTAGTATATATATGCCACCTCCCTCCCCCCCCCCCCCCC
>JAMXBB010000003.1:105275377-105310736 GCA_024138015.1 Lumnitzera littorea
TATTTACTTTAACCTTATTATTAAATTTACTATTTACTATCTAGTTTTTACTTTTTATTACTTATTTTTACTACTAGTAGTAAATTAGTCTTTCCTTATTTTTTTCATTTCAATCTTAAGTAAATACCATAGAATTACTTTCCTACTTTTTTATCTTGTAGTAATTATTCTTTTTACATTTCTCTATTGCTTTATCTAAATTAATCTACCTTTGCTATTTATCATGCAATTTTATATTTTTAAATTCTTAATCCTATTTTTTCTTTTAACCTATTTTATTGTCTAACAATAAGGTTAGGCTTAAGCTTTTATCTTTGAAATCCTATTGTTATAATTAGAATTAAGTAGTGATTTGGATGGCTCTCACATTTCATATATTAATTATATCATATAATAATTTTTTAAGTGGAAAATGTCATGTAATTATTTGTATATTAAGGAAAGAGAGAGAGAGAGAGAATATAAGGCTATGTCAAACCTTAGGCACCAACTGTCAAGACGCTTGGAATCTAATATCATTGAGATAATAATATCATTGAGATAATAAATACATACCTTAGTAGAAAATTTATTCTTATACAAGTTTCATTACATATTCATTTGTATATCTTGATAGATTGATTTTTTCGAAAATGATAAAACATGAATTGTGTCCTTTCTATGAAATTTTTCTATTAACTCTTTATGTGAATTGTATAATGACATTTGTAGTAAAAAAGAAAAGTTCATCTTTATAAAGTATTACTATTGCCATCATCAATGTATTTTATATTTACTTTAAGGATAGAGTTTCTAATTCTTATCCTCCTTAATAAGGAATTAATTTCCATAAGTACTAATATAGTCAATTTCCTTCTATGGTAGAAACTAATGCCTTTGTAAATCTCCCAAATTTAGCGTTTTAAGTAATAAATCGATTTAAATATTATAGGTAATTATCCTAACTTAACGGAGTTAATAAATTTAAAACTAATTAAAATTTTAAACTCAGACATAATACAAAGGATAAAAACCTTAAAATTTTACTCGAAGCCTCAATCGAGTATAAAAAATCCTAAATCCAATGTATACATAAAAACTCAAAATCGAACCCAAACTTGATCAAAACCTTAAAACTATAACTTTAAACTTATAAAATGAATAAATATCACTTAATAGTAATATAATCGTAATCAATTACAATTATCAACTAAATCATGTAGTGGTAAAAAACTTTTAACAAAAACATTGAAATAACTCCTAAATATTATAAATGTAACGGGTAACAATTAAGTTAATAAATTTTTATAAAATTTCAACATTATTTTATAAATACTAAATTTATAATTTTTGTAATTGGAATAATCTAATATTTTTCTTTTTATTTTTCCTTTTCCTTTCTTTTCTTTTCCCTTTTTCTTCTCCCTAATTTTTTTTCTAGTTGCTATGTTGAATTCTAGATTTGGAACAACAGCCTACATGATGTTTTTGTTTTACTTCCTTAAGTATCTTATTAGGATAAAAGGGAAAAAAAAAAAGGATAAGAACATATCTTATCTTATTAAATGCAAAATCTTGGCTTGATTGCTTTTCTTTCTTTTTTTCTTTGTTTTGTCTCAATAAATCCAGCTACTCCTCCATTTAAATCACGTATAGAAAATTTATGCACAAGTGAACACACAAATTAAACACACACTTTCTTATTTTCCTTTCCTTTCAAAACCATGAAGCACCCTATCTTTCTTAATATTTTTTTTTCTACTCAAAGGACAAACAAATCAAGAAGAAGAAGAAGGTTAGGGATTTTGATTCAAGAAAACTCTAAAAGTATGGTATTTATTATGTATACTATGTGTATTTTGTATTCTGTATATGTAATTTTAGTATTTCTTATTAGATGTATGTTCATATATATATATATAGATATTTAAGGTATATTCATTTGTATAATATACATGTTATAATATATATATATATATATATATTTTACAAACAATTAGTATAAGAAAGTTATGTACATGTACATATGCACATGTAATATAGATGTATATTATGTATTTCCTTTACTTATGTACATATATACATATGCATGGATATATATATATATATATATACATATGCATGGATATATATATATATATATACCTAGTATTTTTTTAATATATATACATGTATGTGTGTATAGTATATAGATACATATATGCATATATACTTGGTATTTTTATTATATAGTATAATTATATTTATATTATGTGTGTATATATATATATATACTCTTGGACATGATGCATATGTATATGTATTTATGTGTAATACTATATATATTAAGTATTTTAGTATATATATATAAATATAATATAATATAATTGTATATGTATGTATATGTACAAAATATAATTACATGTATATGTATATATATATACTCATATGTATAGCATATGTAATATTTAAGGTTATGATATTATAATACATAAGTATATTATACGTATAAAAGTACGTATAAGAATAGTATGGTATATGTACAAATATGAGTGTATTTAAATAGTACATATATGATACATTATAATATTAATTTAACAAATATAGATAAATAATTAAGAGTACCATAATTTAGGAAAATTATAATAAATGAGTAAATTAGAAAATTTAATAAAATATAATATTAAGTGTTTATATATATACTTATACTATAAAATATTAAGAAATAGAAAATAATAGAAAATTATGAAAAAATTCATAAGGGTGACACATGGTACTCTCACACGCTAGCACATCATCACTTATATATAAATCAAGTAATTGTTGTAATTAATAATAATAATTAGAAAAATAATAAAGTAGAAAAAATTGAATTAATAAATATTAAACCCAAGAAATAGATAGAAATAAGTAATTATAGTAAAATAGACTTAAAATAAAAAAATTTCAAATTATATGATACAAACAATTATTAAGTCATAATTACATTAAGAAAAGCCTAAATTGATAGTTTATAACTATTTAAGTCAAAATAATGAACTTTGTAATATTTTTATATTACAATTGAAACTGTGAGTTACAACGTCTAAAACAGACACCACTATGATAAAATATGCTAAAAAACAATCGAATTGGACTATAAGTTTATAAGAATCCGAACTAAATTGAAAAAGTTATACGTAATTAAAAATTTAAGATATTCTAAATAAAAGATTTAACTTAAACTATATTTATATCATACTTGGGTTATAATGGGAAATTAGGCAAATAATGACATATATTTAGTTAAAAACGAAACCTAGTTTTCAAAACACTTATAAGCTTTCTTATCTTTTAGGTATTCGATTATCAAGTTTAGGAGTTCTCAAAAGTTAGGAAAGTGAGCATAACCCAAGTGAGAGAGTTCTTATAATTTACTATCTGCTTGCTATTTGTCATTTGTATACTACTTATTGATTGATACTAATTATTTGATTGAATGATTGATTGCTTTGTGTGTTATCATCCGTGTGATCATTTTCTTAAACTAGTAGATATAACCATTCAACTAAAATAATTAGTTATATTTATCGTATGTCTGCGATCCATTTGGTATATTGATAAAGAATGCTAGTTTTGTAGATCTTTGAGAAAAGTACTTTTGGAAAACGATTTTTCCAATCTTAAATATATTTTATATGATTTTATGAGGGCTCGTAGTGGTCATGAATGATATTTTATTGCTAAGGCAAAGCAAAACATAGTATCTCTAATTGATTGTGAGAGGACTCACATAATTGTGCCCGTTGGGTCTTGGATATTTGTGGATAGCGAGATGGACTCGCTATTTGTATCCAAGAGGCCTTTAATATGTTTGGTAGGCGGCCTTAGTTAGGATTCACCTATATTGATTATTGATTCTCAAACTAGGTTAATAGTTGAGTAACATTTGATGGGACCATGCCACCGGGTAACCTCATGCAGTTAAGGTGAGGTGCTCCGTACGGTTAAGTATGGAGGAAAAATCAATGTGTAAACTATGTAAATCTATACCTTTCATAATTCTAAACTCCTATGGATGTGTTACTTGTATTCATTTCATATGTAAATAGCTTGCATGTGTGCTAATAATATTTGATAACTTACTTGACGATAGTAATAAGGAATGAATTCACTAAGCTATAGTTTACTCATTTCACTATAGTTTTTTTTACAAGTTTCTTGTAAGTAGGATGAGGATAAGCTTGAGAGTAGAGTATAAACTGGAGATAGATTTGGAAATCTTAGGGTTAATTGAAAAGTGTATAGCAGTATGAAACAATTTATGAAGAGAATATTCATATGATAAGATTATGTAATATTTCTTGTAAATTGGCAAGTTATTTTACCTTGTCTTAGCATTTGGTAGAGGATACTGATTCTCTACGATTTTAATGGACTGTAGCTTATCGGATATCCATACTCACTTACATTTTATATCAAACTATTTAATTAAAATTGAAAACCTTCGTATTTAATTATTTAGAGTCATGCAATCTCTAACTTGTAAGGCAGTTTTGTATTATGAGTGCACACATGATATGAAAATTTTAGACAATCTTATTAAGCCCCCTCTTAGGGTTATGACAGCCTTAGCTTTGAAAGGTATTGATTATGGTGAAATTAATTGGAAATGATAAGGTAAGTTGGGCTTGAATTCTTCTTGTAAGGGATAATATGCCTTAGGGTTATGTAGACTCCTTACCTTTCGATACTTGCAAAATGAAGAGCCCTTTGATGCTCAAGTCAATAAGGAAGGAAGGAGAAAGGGAAGTAAAGAGGTATTCAAGCACTCTTAGAATGAGGGAGAGGGTGCTCAATGTAAGCCCTATAATCTGGTGCTTGGGGTTTGATCCGTAAAGTTTAAAGTAATCGAGTAAATTGTTTAATCAAGCTCAAACTTTACAATGAAGTTATGAATATTAGTAAAAGCGATCCTGTGAGTTTGGATTTAGGAAAATAAATAATAAAATAATTAATTAGTGTAATATTAAATTCTATGTAAATTTCTTGTTATTTATTGAAAACACGTAAAACGATTTCCAATAACTAACGAATCAATAGAGATAAATTATATGCACATTAAAGTCATAAAATAACTTAAATAATATTTATGAATATTTATTTGTATCGTATATGTATTTATATATAAGTAAAAATATGCGAAATTACTTAAAATACCAAAAATATGCTAAAATAATAATAAATAATTAAAGAAAATTGATCAGTAATTAAAGAAAAATCAAGAAAAATATGAAAAAATGAAGGGAATTCCAAAAATGAGATGTGGCAAGTTGTAATTGTAGAAGAAAAAATAAACCAATAAAATTAAGCCAAATAGAAAGTGAAAAAATAATAGATATGGGATACTTGGTAAGGAAAAATTGAAAAAAAAAAAAAAAACCCCAAACCCAACTATAAATTCAACGAATTACTTCTCAAACCTCATTTGGTCAGTTTGGCATTAGAAAAGAAATTAAGGAGAGGAGAGAAGAGAAGAAAAACTAAGTTTAGCAAAATTAGACAAAACGGTATATATTTAGGGCTTATAAAGGAAACCCACGTCCAGTGACCACCTAGAGAGGAATGGTCACCACTAACAGATAGTGGACCCCATGCCTAATGCTATAGACAATGGTGGAGCCATCACTGATGGTTGAAAGCCTGTCAATTAGTAAGTTTCGATTTCCCTTCTAAATTTGTTTAATTTAGTAAAAATACAAATACGTATAGAAAATTATGAAATTTGGTTTCCCTAAGTATTTTTGTATGTAAAATTAGACTATTAATATTAATTTTTAAAATTATAAGTACTTATATATATTTCTTAAGACTAGGCCATATTCTAACGAATTTTTTATGAATTTTCAAAAATAGTAAATAATGTTATTTCAAGCTAAATTTTGGTGTAAATATTCCTCATATGACATATTTAATTTAAATAAAAATAATTTGTGATAAAATATACATTTAGTATGTTGAATCTACCTTGTTTTTCATATGGAAGAAATAATAGGTTTTTAATTAAATTCCTTAATGAATTTGATTTGTAACGACTTCTAAAGCTTATTTATGATTTTAGGAATATTCAATTTGAATCTTATAATTTCATTTGGTTATTTACCTAATTTAAACTAATTTTTAGCAAAATCAGACCTAAAATTGATATTTCAGAAAATAATATATATTAAATTATCTTAGTAATTTCCATGATCATAATACAACAATCATAATTTACTAAGTATAATATATTTTCCATTGCTTTAATGGAGCATGGATACTAATTATTATAAATTTATCTAGATTTATACATAAGATGTACTAAATATGTAGGTAAAGGGATATATTTAAGTTATATTTGTGATTTAAGGTTGATTAGGTATAAATTCTAATTTAGAATATAATTAGAAATCTTAACATATTATTAGTACTGAAAGATAATATATATAGTGTTAGAAATGTTAAATAGGTGATACAAGTGTGTAATACGTAATAAGACATAATATGTGTATATATGAATTAAATGAGTAAAAAATATTAGATAAAATTTATGGTATTATAATAATAGGAATATGATATAAATCTGATTTGGAATGGAAGTTTATGAAATTACATCAAAAATGTAGGTTAGTCTTGCATCGGGGCAAACTCAATAGCTAAATTAGAATTATAGTATACCATATAGACTAAAGTGCTAGTTAGAGACTAAATACAATATTTAGGATACCTAAGGAGTTTAGATGGACTCACATTCAAAGAGTTCAAGGATTTTCTGTTATCTCCACCAATGCTTTTGAAGCCCATTCCTATGGAAGACTTGTTCTTATATCTATTTATCAATAGCCAAGCTCTTTCCTCTATCCTTGTTAGTATAGAGGGAAAAGAGCAAAAGCTAATTTATTACGTAAGCTACGTCTTGCAAGTTCTAAAGCAAAGTTACACCAAGAGTGAAAATTTTGTATTAACCGTTGTGATTTCAGCGAGGAAGCTAAAGTCACATTTTGAAGGGTTCTCACAAATCAACCACTACAATAGGCCTTACAACAACTAACTCCTTAGGAAGGATGATAGAGTATGCCCTTGAATTGAGTGCCTACATTGCGTAATATAAACCCAGAACAGTATTAAAGGTACAAGTTCTAGTAGACTTTATGCCCAAATTTACTTGAGAAGAGGACAACATTGAGATGGCTAGAAACCTATGTGGAACTTGTACATAGATGGCTCGTCTATGTAAGAAGGAAGCAGGGCAAGACTTGTTTTGCAAAGACTGCACAACATGAAAAATACAATATGCATTAAAATTTGGATTTCAAGCAAGTAATAATGAGGTTGAATATGAAGCCTTAATTTCCAAACTGAAGTTGGCAAAGGAAGTTGGAGCTAAGAAGTTTAAAGCCTTTTTAGACTCATAGTTAACTATTAACTAAGTTAGGAGAGAGTATGCAACAAAGGAAGAAATAATGAGCATGTACTTAGCTATTGTATAAACACTCATGGAGAAGTTTCACTCCTTCACAATTGTGAAAATTCTTAGAGCTCGGAATATTGCTACCAATAAACTGTCAAAGTTAACTAGTACATCACTTCTTGATTTGAATGACAAACTCTTCATTGATTATTTGCCAAGCGAGAGTCTGAAAGCAATGGAACAATGCTACAAGGTGTAGCCTTGCCTAAAAGAAAAATGATGGATGGACCTA
This sequence comes from Lumnitzera littorea, assembly GCA_024138015.1. Taxonomy (NCBI): domain Eukaryota; kingdom Viridiplantae; phylum Streptophyta; class Magnoliopsida; order Myrtales; family Combretaceae; genus Lumnitzera; species Lumnitzera littorea. The sequence goes on from JAMXBB010000003.1 coordinate 105,283,057, forward strand.
ATCATTGAGTATCTAAGAAATGAGGTGCTACCTTCAAATAAAAAAGAAGCTTGAAGGCTTGTATATGAAACCACATATTATACCTTAATTGATGACAAGCTATATAAGCACGACTTTGCTCGGCCTTATCTTTGTTGCCTCTTACCAAGGGATGAGCTACAAGTTCTTTTTTATCTACATGTAGGAGTGTGTAGTAACCATGTGAAGGTTCAAACATTTTATGTTCAAGCTTTAATACTCGACTATTATTGGCAAACCATGACAGGGGATGCTAAGAATGTAGTTTGACAATGTCCCCATTGTCAAAAGCAAGAGCTTTTGAGCCATGAACCCTCCAGTAAGCTATACAGTTTGACTAATCCTTGGCCTTTTGTTTAATGGGTATTGGATTGGGACTTTTCCCAAGGTTACCATACAATGATAATTTATAATAGTTGCAGTAGATTATTTCACCAAATGGGTGGAAGCCGAGACGGTGATAAAGATAACCAAGCAAAGGGTAAAGGCATTTGTATCAAACTTTATTCTATCAAGGTTTAGAGTTCCCTATATGATAATCACTTTGTTTGATAATGATAACTTTTGAGCTTTCTATGAGAACCACAACATTTGATTGAATTACACTTCGATGGCTCATCTCCAAACCAACAGGTAAATGGAGGTTGATAACAAGGTTATCTTATACAATCTAAAGTGGAGAGCTTATCATGCCAAGATGAAGTGGGTTGATAAGCTTCCTAACATCTTATGAGAATATCAAATGACCCACAAAACTTTAGTAAGGCAAAATCCTTTTAGATTAGCCTTTGGGTTAAAGGTTGTCTTGTAGATCGAGTTAAAACTGCCTAATTTGCACACTCAAAGGTTTGACATCATGACAAATTAGGTCGGCCTAATAGCCAATCTACATATCATAGAAGAAATATGGGATATCATGAAAGCAAGAGTTACCACTTAGCAGCACAGGGTGGTATGGTATATTAATAAAAAAATCAAGCATAACATCCTCTAGCCAAAGGAATTGGTTTGCAAGAAAATGGAAGTAATAGTTATACAAGAGAATCAAGGAAATCTCTTTATGAATTAGGAAGACTTAGTATAGATACGAGAGGTTGTAGGTAATGGGGCCTATAGACTGAAAAGGTTGGATGGACAAATGATCCCATGAGCTTAGAATGCCTAGAATCTTAAGTTATATTTGGAGTAACTATCCTTTGTTTCTTATTTAAGAATACTATGTGTTTACACTACTCAGCATTTGTTTCAAATAATATGTAAGGCAATAGCCTCATTTTTGTTAAATTGAAGTGTTTGTTTTCTGATATGTCATCTAGATACATATTGATGTTCTTAATTATTTCCTCTCTAATCATGATTAACAAATTGTATAGTTCAAGCCTACATGGTGAACGAACTAATACTAATAAAGTTCCGACCTATAACAGTTAACGAGCTTAAATTCTAACTCTAAATGACTAACAAACTTGATTGTTTCAAAAAGGTTTTAACCTAGTACTGTTAATGAACTCAATCACCTTTAATAAGCATTAATTTAATTTAATTTGATTAGTGAACTCGAATGCTTAAGATTAGTTTTGATCTAAAATGGTTAATGAACTTTTCTTATCCACATCTAAGGATGAATGGATAAATAATTAGCTCCTTAATCAAAGACAAGGATGAGAGTTGGAAGCCTCCCTAGGCAAATCTTGTATCACTAGCTTCTTAGAGTGTATGAAATAAAATGTATTATAAAACCAAGTAAGCAGAATATCAACATTAATCAAACAAAGTCTGAGTACTATAACCAAAAGGTTAGAATCCCGACCTAATAGAACATTAAAACAAGTTTCGATAAAATTAATCAGATAATGGATTGGAAATATTTTTTGTAATAGAGTTAGTAGAACTGGGGTCTTGATTAGCTACACCTTCTTTGTTATTAATGGAGTTGGGATCTTCACTAGCCTTAACTATCTCAGCAGGAGCATAGGGAACATTCTCTCAGACATAAGGGGTATCTTTTATAGCAGGCTCTTCAATAATAATAGGATTCTTAGTAAGGGCAACTTAGTCGTCATCCTATCATACTCGCTTATAGTTAGGGTAGACTTTTAATATCTCCTCCTTAGCTAATTGCACCCCTTCTAATAGCTTCTTTCAAAGTTACTTCTCATACAGTCAATTGGGTGTGACAATCTCCAAAGCTTCCTCTACATAAGGTTTAGCCTTAGAAGCTTGCTCTAGCTCGACTACCTGAGCCTCAATTTTGGAGTTCTTGGTCTCTAAATCCTTGATTTGGACCCTAAATTTATCTTCCTTCTCATTCGTTGAGGTAATAGTCTACCTTAGGCTCTAGCATTTTTTTTCTATCTCGTAGTTGATCCTTTAACTCCAGGGTTTCCTTTAAAAATATCATCATTTTGTATCTTGAAGGTCGACACATCATCAAATGCCTCTCCATGAGCTCTCTACTAAGATACAAGCTCTCCTTATAGCTTCTTGGCTTCCATCTTAACATTTATCCTTACATTCTTAGCTGCAATAGTTTGTGCTTTGGAAGAGTTGTAAGCACCCTTCACTTATTGTATGGGAATGATGAAGTAATAAGCTAACCAACATTCGATCTTAAATATATAGAAGAGAGGAGACAACTTACTAACCTTTCTCATCTCCTTCTCGACCTCATCTATAGTCGTCAAAACATGGCTACTAATATGCAAGACGACCATAAAGAGTCAATAATTGCATAGGCATTACAAATCAAAGTCAATATTAGTAGCCTAAAAACTTACATCGTACAATTTAGCTACAGTATGGCTTTAATTACTCCTATCAGCTCTTTCAATATCTCTCCTCAAGATATTGCTATCTTTGTGAAGGATAACTCTCTCTAGCAAAGCCAAGGATTTTGCCCTATCTCCTAAAGTAGAATCAATATTCAAGATAGTTTAACTTTAGCAAGGTAAATAATAATAACTCTCCTCAGTTTGAGGAGTAAACTCAACAGATCCGATGCCTAAAGCTTTCTCTCGAAGGGCCTTCTTAGTATTATTGTCTAATCCTTTACTCTTCTTAGCTGGGGGTATCTCCAACATGATCTTTCCCATTCCTCTTCTTAGGGCTCGATAGTGATGATAGCTCAACCGGTGCCAAATTATCCATGGTTGTGTCTATGAGAGTAATCTCCACAGCATCATTAAGAGCAACAACTTGACTAGACTCACTAACTAGTCTTTCCCTCACAACATTCTCCAATGGGGGTGACATTTCCTAGTACATAGATTCAGGAACATACTCTTACTAAGCTATTTCCCTAATCTCTTGCCGAGTTGTCTCCTCCTTCTTCTCAGCAGCTTGCTCTTTGATTACTTATTTTTGCGCCTTACCTTAACTAGAATTGACCTTAGCAATACATTGATCAAGCTTTTGTTTCTTGGCTTTAGCCTAGGTTAACAATTTATGTGCATAAACCTCACTTGCACCCAATCTAAAGAAAAGGATGATGCTAAAAGGACTTTGGGCCTGGTCATTTGATGGGCTAAAAAGCCCAAGCTACCTAAAACTTTGAATTTGAATGGGGGTACGAACAGTTAAAGCATCTGCTAAACCTAATCGCATAACTACCCTTTACCTTTGTCTTTTAGCATGTGACTAAATTGAGGAATCACCAAGTGTCCCAAGTAGTTGAACTGTCTATCATAGTAGTTATCAAACAAGTGCCCATAAATAAGGAAACACCACTACTATAAGAACTCTCTACATGCTCTCAACACTCACTCACTTATTTCTCTTACTTCACTTATATAAAACTCTAACTTAAATATCAGAGTGGCTACATCAAACTAGCCCCGGTATCCTCTCAGCTTAATCTTTTTTTTCCTTTTAGGAACTATCATTCGATATTATTTTTGACCACCAACAAGTATCACTTCTAATTTTTCAAGACACAAACTCATATATAAAAGAAAACATCTTAGGAAGCTTATTTATGTACTCTAGCAAAATCACAAAGATACAAAATTGCATCCTATTTTTACCTAATAAGATAACGATTTTTGTCTTAATTATAATATTTAGTTCTTTGAAAATACACTTGATAGTAGATCATGAGATACATTCTAATATTATATGAACTAATTTATTGAAACAGTTTTATCCATCTCAACAAGTACCATATTCTGGGATGTATTAAAGATCTATTTCTATGCCACCCTCATGACGTAGCAAGAATCTCAAAATTTGGTGTGCCAATAGTTATTGTCTCCTAACTGGCACTCTTATAGGATACAATTATATCTCCTAGTAGATAAGAATTTTTACAATGCACAAAGCTTGTAATATATATCAAGAAAAAATCACAAAAAACAAATTTTGTAGAGCAATCACACATTAAATGGAAATACTAATCAATTATCCATTTATTTAGGTGTTCATAATATGGATGGATCGCATACACTTTTAATAATAACAATAGCATATATTTTTCGTAAAATAAACACACTCTAAAATGAAAGGAAATAACAGGTAATTCTCTATCTTATTCAAGTCTCCACCAACTACGATGGGTAACATTCACTTTTCCGTCTTATTGTAATACATAAAAGTAATATGCATCTAAAGATTAACAAATGCATAAATCTCATATCTAAAATTGCAACTTCCACCAACAACTCTTCCTCCTTGCTTGCCATCACAACAACTTGGAAGTTCACTTATAGCTCCATCAAGACATTTCTTGCAATCAGAATTCGAGAGATCCCTTGTGCATTGTACCAAACCATAGAGCTTCCTTGAGCCCTCCAATTCCGACTCTCCAGTGGCATACAATTTTGGTGTTTCATAGGCTTCTTCACTTAATTTGCTCAACAAATCCTTAGTCTTTTGATTGAAAATAGCCGTATCATTCACTTCATTTAGATTCCACATGTAGAACTTGTTAGTGTTGTCAATTTGTCCAAAGAAGTCTCGGTTCAAATATTTGAAGAGACAGTTATCATACCATATAATTGCACCTTTGTTATAAGGACATCTTGTTCGGATTTCACTTCCTGCATCAGCCACGCAGGATTTACAATCCATGGAAGACACATCACCGCGACACAAGGCCAGACCATAAACTTCATCTTGATAGGATTGACCAACCTTACCAAGACCAAAACCAGAAGAAGGGGTTTTGGCATAAAGAAGCCCAGTAAGTTTGTTTAAGTTTGATTCGTATGGACTGTTGGAGGTAAAATTTTCATGGTTGGAACAAAAATGGAAAAGCGGGTCAGCTCCAAAAGCAAATTCAATTAGAAGAGTGGAGGATACAATACAGAAAAATATTGTAGTATATTTTGATCCAGACATTGTTATAAGTAATGTTTCTGTAACGTTATACGAAAAATGTTGTGAAAACATATGATGCACATTACAACGTGGGGTTTTAGTCCTTATATATTAGTGCAAGAGCCCTAAATGTTAGGTTTGACTAAATGAAAAATTCAAAATGTTGACTTCTAGCATTTTAGCTGAAGAAGGCGAAGACTTATCGGATTCGTAGAAGTTGTCAATCATTACGGCGTCTGGAGAATTATTCTCCATTTGGTATTGGTTTGACATTTGTGAAGCCAAATCTCAATATGACCAGCAGTTCTCTCAATTATGTGCGAAGGTATCAACTTACAAAAGATATGTAGAATAAAATTTAACTAATAACCATCTAATATTTTGATTATTGAAAAAATATATAGTTGCGACTAAAATCATGTTTGAGTCAAATTTTAGTAACCCCGTAAAATGGAGACAATGTGGGTCTTAAGGCTTGTCGTTTTGGTTATCGTGGTATTATATTATCTATAATATAAAACGATAAAATGTTCTTAAGCAAATAAAACTCAAATATATAAAAGAGGAAACAAATTATCTAGAAATATATATTGTATTTCGAAACTTATCTAACCTAACTAAGTTCAAACAAATCGTGTTAAGTATGGCCTGACTTTGCTTGATGCTTATCCGAGTTGTATTTGAATATTCGCAAAACTTCAGTCTTCGCACAAGAAGAGGAGAATTCATTTTGCAAAGTGTATTGAGGGATGAAGATCGATCGGCCATATGTTTTGCACTTCGGTTGAGGACGTATGAAAGGTGACTTGGTATGAAAGTCTTGCTAGATCATATAAAGCTTTGAGGATTTTGAGGGTTAGGATTCCCTAGTCACTTCTACATATGAAAGGATTTGGTTAGTAGGCAAATATGTAAATACCAAGACGTTACCATTTATGATCCGTGCAAATAATGGGGAGTAAATATGTATGACACATAATATGTAATATCTAACTAATATTTCTTCCCTTTTATAAGAGGTTTGATAAGTATGAATATTGATTGTAATCCCTCCATGTATTTTCTTTTATTTATGAAGGATTGCAGCTCCGTTTCATCATCTTTAATTTGATGTTTTTTCATGATCTGATTGAAGTTTCCACCATCATATCTCAACAGACAACTTTGACTAAACTTAAGCCAAAATCAAACTCAAATAATATTACTAGCCTACTCAAGTGAAAACTCAAGGGTCTGAGGTATTATAAAATGAAAGGGGAAAAAAAAGAGTAATGAATTGAATTTAAAAGCTCAAACTTAATTAATTTGATTCAATATTTAAATAGTTTAGTTTTCATATCAATATATATAGTCAAATTAAATTGAAGCAATTACCAATTCAAATAGCCCTATACTAGTGATGACCAGTATAAGTCACGTCTGGTTAATTTGTAATTCAACCTCTTTTTCTAGAAGAGAATTCGAGGACATGAACCCAATAGGGTTGCTTATATGCCAAGCCAATAGATTAATCTATAAGTATTTATGCCATAGTCACACCATAGCTTCTTAACAAGGATTGGCTTCTTAATGAGGATATTAGAAAGGGAAAAAGTACACTTTTAGTTTTTAATATTTGTTGTTTTTTAACTTTTCTTTTTTCCTTATTTATGTCCTCAAAAAGTTTTCCAACATTTACAATTTAGAATTTCCTTTAGCTCTATTGAATTTTTTATCCCTGACTAAGCAGAAAGTTCTCCACCGAAAGTAGACAAGCTAATTTTCTTCACCAGCATAAAACCGAAACACATGGGAAAGAAAAGTTCGTGCAAGTTGACAAGTACATTCGGTACTTCATTGACCTCTAAGATGGTGATCTCATTCGAATTCAGTTTCGGAAATATTCTTCGGTGGAAAAAATCCTTTCCGTACCTTAAAATACCATATATGTGAATATGTTAGTTCTTCGTGTTCTATCAAAAGTTGAATTTAGAAATCTTTAATTAGTAGCCAGCGTAATCATTTGATAGATTATAGCATGTTTGGTAGAAGTTACAAGGATAATCTTATCGTTTATCTTTTACCTATCCGGAAAAATGTTAGGAGCTTTAAAGCTTTGTATTATATATAGTACAATGTGGGTTATGGGTAGAATGGTATGACATAATCTTTTACCATTACATATATACCATTAAAATATAGATGCTGGTTAAAATATCGTTGGTTAAAATAATTATATCATGACCCAAACTTATACTAAATCACCTAGTTGATAGTTCAAAAAAGGCCAATTTACTAGTTTAAATAGTTAAAGATATATAATAAAATAGATGAAATTAGAGTTCCAACTATTTTTTGAGAATGCTGGAATTATGATTTGAAGATTAACCAGCTATATAATATCCAAAGTCTTCCTTTTTTTTTTTTTATGTTCAAATAATAGTAGTGTATGTAGTTATCTTTTTATGTAGAAAAATGATAAGAAACTTAATGAGTATCAAGTAAGAGCAAGTGGGTAATCCTGTCATATAAAATATTTGCCCTTTACTCAACTGGATAAATTTTAAGTGACTATCAAGGATTGAAGATATTTTTTCGATAGCAATTTTTTAAAACTTACTCTCATAAGATAGAGTGCAATTATAGTGTCTTGATACCTTGTAGCAAATCTAAAACCTATACTGTAACGTACATATAATATAGATTTCAAAATACTCTATATACACCATGTAAAAATTATTAATAAATAATATTAATGAATGCAAAATAAATAATGCTACATTCTTTTAAGCACGAAATATCTTATTAAAAAGAAAAAGAAAAGGCCTAAGGCTATAAGATAGAATCTTAAATCAAGAGTTTCTTCTCTCTTGTATCTCTCTAAGTCTCAATAGCACTCCTCTCTTCCTTCAATATGTTTCATTTTCTTTCCAATTTTCTTATCCATTTGCTAACTATTAGCCCTAGTTTAGTAATGTCATAAAAATAAATGAGGATATTCACAAATGCACATTCAAAGTTGTTGCTCATGTGTGAAAAACAATCTTTTAAAATAGAAAAAAAAATTAACTAGAATTTACTATAAAGGAATGTTTAATGCTGAAATCTGCACGATTCTAAAGTATCATAGGATAAGTTTTAATGCCAAAAATCTAGAAACCTACACCTACAAGATAAGTATAGATAGGGATTCATATCTAACATACCTTATATCTACTCACACATAACCCCTAATGTTAAGGTTACCATGTATATAAGATATAGGTTCCAATATCTAGGCTCCAAGGGGGTTAAAAAATGTTACAAATAAATTTCAATTCCAAATATTAAAAATCTATATTAATAGAGTAGGGTATGGTACATATGTTGCATTATGCCTCTTCAACTGTGAGCCTTATATATATATATATATATATATATATATATATATATATATATAGACACATGCATGCATATACAAATATAATGTGTATGTGTGTGTGCATACATGCTTTCAATTAATTTTTAAGGGGAGAATTATGTACCAAAACATGAAAATATAAAGTCGAGTTCAAATAAAAAATGAAATGTTTCTATGGTATAAACGAAAATGAAATTTTTTTTTTTTTATGGATTTAAATAGAGGATAGATGTTATGTAAAATGGTGTAAATATATAATGACATTAGACTTCATTCAATGACTTTTGATTTTTGTCATGTAGTGCATTTAAAACAATACAAAATATTTATCTTCTGGTGTATAATTTTCATCTACTGTTTACATCATTTTAATAATATTCATCATGCATTTACACTACATTAATAAAGTTTATCCTCTATTTAAACCATTAAAACTTTTCATTACATCGTCTAAAGTTTCAAGAAATTACATTTATTCTTTTCCTATTGATGACATGTGAATTTCAACTTTTTGAGTCACAATAATGATTGATTTTATGATATAGCATCCAACTCAAATTTTAAACACAATCCAACTAGTGCTGAGTTACAAGGGTCTATATTCCTTTTGCATTCTTAATATCAATTCAAAATTCTTTATTACATTCTCACAACTACTTCAGGTAATAAATTTTGTTACTTTAAATACCATTCCATCCAATCAAATGCTATTGCAATTTAAAAATAAAAAAAAGTTTGGACATCATCCCCATGGAGAAAGAGAATTGTTACAATCTAAGAGTGTAGTTACATATTTTACTTTCAAGATGACATTTTGGTTTTAACTATCTAAGGAATACTTATTTTTAATTTTCATATTATAATTTCCTAGGAACTGTTCTAGATACTTAATTTATCACATCATGGTAATAGCTATAATAAATTATTGTATAAGCTAAGTTTTTGCTATTCAACTCCACTTTTGTTTATAACGAAGAGTTTAATGAACCATTTGTGGAATGGATGACTTGGTAGCAAAAACCACAAAGTTTACTTTCTCTCATCATTTTCAATTTTCTTATAAAATTAGTAAATGGATATATATCCGCTTTGTCAATTATCGCTATAAACTCTATGACTTTCTTTATTGAATCCTTTTAAAATCATAATAATAATAATTTGTTTCATCCTTTTCATGCTATGGAACAAATCCACCAACATAATTACTAAACCAATAATTTACAAGAAATATTTGATGCTGCTCTCAACTCCCGATCAAAAATTGTAGCCCAACTCCCTTTCAAAGCTCACACACAATGTACTATCAAATAGATTTCCCCATTCTCTTATATCAACTTACCCATGTGTAAGCATTGTTCACATGGAACCTTTTCCTTCTTTAGCCTCCAAAGTACTCATTTAAATATTTGCTACCACCACCAAGAGCTATGTTGACAGTTGGTCTGCTCGAGCTCATTCCCCAAGATTTGCATGCCACCATAGTGCTTAATAACTTGCTCTAGTCTTATACCTACAACATACAAATTCATCTTCTTCAAGCCAATATTCATTAGGATCAAGCACTCCTATAGGTGTGCATTCAATTTCTCTCGCCTTCATGCTCAAGTCACAAATTATATGTTAACTTAGTAAGTTAAACATAAAACAGGAGATTCTAACATTTATCACTTTTGGGTGATCGACTTTCCAACTGGCACTTGTATTTTTTTTATTTCTTTTGATAATTGTGACAAAAAAAAAGTTGATATTTTTACAACTTTTTGGTAATAGTATATTTTCTATATTCCTTATGATAAATGTGATAAAAAAGGGATAAATAAATTTATGCCTAACAACTTTTTCTGCAGTTTTTTGATAAGACATGATTTTGGTAATGTTACGAAAAAAATCAACGCCTTTTGTACGCTTGAAAATCAGCTAAGATAAGAAAATAATCAAGACATGTCATGAATAGCTATTGCTATATTTATTTGTAATTCGACCACGTAATAGTTATTCGATTATGAAGCCCTATTACTAATAATGTCATGACCACATCATTGCTGTTGCTGTTTGAAATGCAAACCACGCCACCAGTAGACTATTGACTATTGCCACCGTAAGACCTATCACTGCCGCATGACCCGATACCAGCACCGACTATACGAGGTCCACCACTTCTTGGGCAACATAAATAATAATATCATCGCAATCGCAATTGAAGCGTACAAGTGATTCTAAAACGAAATTATTATATTATGTTATGAATATATGAAAATATATTACATAAAATATAATAAATAAAAGCAACTTTATACGATAATTAAAATACTATTATACATCTTAAAAATATATATAAATAGCGTTATATTAAACTATGGGAGAAATGCAAATAGAAACTTTCACCTAGACGCAGTTATATTATCATATCTATAAATAACCTAAATTTTTATAAATTAGTAAATAATTCCTAAAAGTTGTAAGTAATCTCTATAAACTTTGACTTTAATGTAAAAGCATTGCTTTCAGAATTATCAAAATATGCTTGAATACCCTTTAAATTTTGCACTCAGTGTGTTTTATTGAGGTACAAAACAAATTTCATTTATATATCAAAGTTTAGGTTATTTGCAATATTTAAATATTTATAGGGTATATTTGCATTTAGGTCAAAGTTTCTAGGCTATTTACAATTCCCCTTAAATTATTTTACACTACAAAAGTATAAATAAGATATGATAAAGATAATAACTATTTTATAATTTAATATCTATTACGATGTGAATGAGAAATATATTATATATTATAATATACGATTATTTTATATGTTAAGTAATGTAAAATAATATAATTAATTTGATATAATTACTCTATTAACTGTAATATTTATATTAATAAATAAAAAATAAACTTTACAAAAATTTTAATATTATATAATGAATATAAGGGAAAGTACATTTTAAGTGTTTAACGTTTATCCACACTTATATTTGAAACCTTAACCAATTTTTATTATGAATTATCATTTTTTTCAAAACCTTATAAAAATAGGGCTTTTATAAAATCTGCTAGATTATCCATCAATCTGTAGTGTGTATCAATTTCAAATTGGTTCATGGTAAAGATCTATTACTATGCCCACATTTGTGACGTAGCAAGAATGCAAAAATTTGATGTGCCAATATAGTCGATGTATCCTAACGAGTATTCTAATGGGATGCAATTACAAGTTCTAATAGATAAGAATTAATATAGTGAACGAAGCTTTACTTATAAATATATATATCAATGAAAATAAAAAAAAAAAAATTTGTATTTTGTAAAACAAACACACATTAAAAATAACAAAAATACTAATCAATTTTTTTTTTTGGGTCTCCATATGATGTATACTTTTAGTAATAACGGTAATATATGTTTTTCATAAAATAAACACACTCTAAAATAAATGGAGATACTAATCAATTCTCTATTTTATTTAGGTTTCCACAACTTCAACGGTTGACATTCACCTTCAATAGTCCCAAATTATTAGTAGATAAAAGTAATATCCATCTACAGATTAACGAATGGATAAATCTCATATCTAAAATTGCAACTTCCACCAACAACTCTTCCTCCTTGCTTGCCATCACAGCAACTAGGAAGTTCACTAATAGCTCCATCGAGACATTTCTTGCAATCTGAATTCGAAAGATCCCTTGTGCATTGTACCAAACCATAGAGCTTCCTTGAGCCCTCCAATTCCGCCTCTCCAGTGGCATACAGTTTTGGTGTTTCATAGGCCTCTTCACTTAATTTGCTCAACAGCTCCTTAGTCTTTTGATTAAAAATAGCCGTATCATTCACTTCATTTACGTTCCACATATAGAACTTGTTAGTGTTATCAATTTGTCCAAAGAAGTCCCGATTCGAGTATTTGAAGAGGCAGTTATCGTACCATATGATTGCACCTTTGTTATAAGGACATCTTTTTCGGATTTCACTTCCTGCATCAGCGACACAAGATTTGCAATCCATTGTGGACACATCGCCGCGACATAAGGCTAAACCATAGACTTGATCTTGGTATGATTGCCCAACCGTACCAAGACCAAAACCGGAAGAAGGGGTTTTGCTATAGAGAAGCCCAGTAAGTTTGTTTAAGTTCGATTCATATGGACTGTTGGAGGTAAAATTTTCAGGGTTGGAACAAAAATGGAAAAGAGGGTCATCTCCAAGAGCAAAGTCGATTAGAAGACCGAACGATATAATACAGAAAAAGAAAGTAGTAAATTTTGATTGCGACATCGTTGAGTAATGTTGCTTTAAGGTTGTATGAAAAAGGATGTGAAAGAATGTGCTGTGTAAATGGACGTTGGGGCTAGTGCTTATATATTAGTGCAAGAACCTTAAAATAAATTAGGTTTGACTAAATGAAAAGTTCAAAATGTTGACTTCTAGCTTTTTTTAGCTGTAGAAGACTGTTCGGATGGTAGAAGTTTTCAATAATAACGGCGTTTGAAGAATTATTTAATTTGGTATTGCTTGAACGTAAAGCCGAATCTTAATACATAATCAGCGATCCCCTAATTTACGAAGAAAAGTATCAACTTCCAAAGATAGATAGAATTAAATACAATTACTGGAAAAAGGGGAATTAAACCCGGATACACAAGTTGAAAGGTGTTTATAAAAAAAAGATTCAATGGTACTATTATACTATATAAATCAATAAATGATATACAAATATTAACAAAATTTTAATAAATGATAATGAATGAATAATTTTTAAAAAAATTATTAATTATATTTTTAAATATTAAATTTTATTAATAATTATATAGTATTCATCATTCATGTGAATATTAATATTATTGAAACCTTTCTCATGTTACATCGTCCCCTATTTTCTCTTGAAATGAAGAAGATAACAAATCATATGCATGTAGAGTGGATGACTTGGATATCTCTCTTCTTTGTCTATTATTGACTCCATTACGTTCTTTTAGTATTTCTCGAACCTTTGTTTTTTTTTTTATTTGTTTTAATTTGATTTCGTCCTTTTCCGCATGGTGGAGCCAATCCACCAGCATAACCACTAACCAAATAAGCTAACAGCAAAATGTTTGACGTTGAAACCACCTTATAAGATATAGCTCAAAAGATTGATCCGGTCTTATACCTACGACGCGTACATTATTCTTCTACAAGCCAAATCAATGGGATCAAGCACACCTCCGGTTACGTATCGATTACTCTCATCTTGATGCTATACGCTTATAGAGGCACAATCCATGAATAGCGATTACTATGTTCGCTTGCATTATCTTTTATCAAGTGATAGTTATTTCATGATGATTCCTTATTAATGAAAATGTTAGATAGAGATTCATATCTACATCATCTTGGTAAATACCTATATAGGATCATTTTCATCACTTCCCTTTAAACAATAAACTATTTTACTTTGATTCTAAAACCTATTATCACAAATAGACCCATTAACGCTACTACGTTGGGTCTATCACTTCTGTAATTAATAATTTATAATTTATAAATAATAATAATGCAAATAATTTTAAAATAAAATTAAAATATTATATAGAAATATATGATATGATATGATATGATATAATATGATATTTTTATATTATATAAATAAATGGCAATGGTATAATAGATAAAGTAATTTTATATAATAATTAAAAAAATCACACATCTTAGTAAATACAGATAATATCTTCTTAAATTATTTTATATGATAAAACATATAAATAATTTATAGTACCAATTTATGTAAAAATATAATAATTATTTTATAATTACATATGTACTTATAAGGAGATAATAATATTAAATCTTATATCATATTATACAATTATTCAATATGATTAAATAATATAATAAATTTGATATAATTATATTACTAAATAAAGTATTATATTAGTAAAGAGAAATAATTAATTAAATTGTAATACTATATAATAAATATTAATAATATATTATATAATATAACATGTAATTATATGATATTTTATGTGTAACCCAATTAAATTCTATAGTGATTTCTCTTTTTTTAAATTTTGCAATTTTCGATAACCACCCACTATCCTAAAGGAATTACATGATGCCTCAAGGGTTGTAGATGGCCACCCATGGCCATAAGTGGATGAAGCGATCCACTTATTTCAAAGGATTATGACCTAACTCTATATTGTGGTCTTTTTAATGACCCTAACGATAGGGAGTTACCTACGGTCACCTTTGGAAAGTAGCAATTGCTCACTATCCCTCGCCTTTAAGGTGGTTTGGAACTTGTTTTCTTTTCAAATTACAACTTTTTCCTTTTAAATTTTTACTAATTATTTTATGACTTTATTTCTTTTTTGTTTTTTATTATATTGTGTATTTAGTATAAATACATTGACCCATGGAATTGTCTCATGTGTCTTTTCTAAATAGAAAAAGCAATTACATTAAAAAAAAAAAAGACTTATTTGTAACATGTACAAATGTTAAAGACTTGAATAGAAAATAAAATAGATTTAGGACTAAAATAGAAAAACAATAAAACAATAATGGCTTAAAATGTATTTTCAATATAAGACATGTATATATCTTTAAGATATTTATTACATTTTAGGTTTCACTCATATATTTTGTTCATTTCTTTTATCATATTAAAATTTCATATTTCCTTTTAATTAGTAAATTAGTTGCCATATTCAACAGTTTGTCAAAGAAAAAGGGATACTTTCTTATTTTGTTTTGATTACAATACCAGTATGGTCTCATTATACTTTATTTAAAAAACATTAGGCTTTTGGCCTAATTTAATCTTGACCATTAGATCATCTAGGGCAATTTAACGGTTGCCAACAATACCAAATCCCAACCATCCTTCTTAAAGCAATCCAACAGTTGAGACATGCCCCCTAAAATCTATAAATAAAAGGCTCCTCCTCTTATTTGGGGCATTGAGAACATTGATTAGCTTGAAACAAACGTGTAAGCTTTACTGAAATTACTACATGGAGACTAAAACAAGCTACTTAGTGAAGAATAGATCAAGAGTGTTTAAGAATGCAAAAGTCAATCTCTCATCATAACACGTATATGAGCAATCAAGTTTGCATGTTCCTCCTCCTACATATCTCTCCATTATACTTATACGTACCGTTGGATTAAGTGATCTCCAAGATGAACTATTACATGCTACAACCTCACCTACACATTTCAATTGTTCAACTCATATTTTTGCTATGGAGATTTCTTAGAAGATATCTTGTTTACACAATAATGCTAAAAAATATGTGATAACCAATTGTTTTTTAATTGATAATGCACTTAGCCCTCCTTTCTCTTGATCAATTGGACCTTCCATTAAATGAAAACTAACCTAATGGGCACAAATTTGTTTTACATAGATATTATTTAGTCACTTTCTTACAAGTTAGCAATTGAAGAAAACAATTTAACATTTATGCTATGATTTGTTTATGTTTTATCAATCAAAGCTTGTAAAGTGTATTTATACTTATAGCATGAACTAATTAAGTTTCACTTTTGCTTCTTTTTTTTTTTATGGTGAATAGAGTCAATGGAATGATTGGAAACTTTAGCCTACAAATGCAAGAAATTGATAGAACTCTTCCAAATCTAAGATTGGTGAATTCAACTTTAGATAAATTCTTCTAGATATGATATTTTAAAAACTTTCTTTCCACAATCCTTATTTCATTGTTATAATAATTTGGACAACTTATGTTTTAGAAGGTACAAGGATGTGCCTTTATATATGAAATATTAAAGTAGGATAATTGGCTTTTGATGCCTTATTATTGTTTGAATTTTTAATTCTACCAAACAATCAGTGGAATGCTTAATGATTCTTCACAAATTATTAGTAGGTTAAGATTATTGATATAAGGAACTATCTATTAGGTTAAGTAAACATTTTCCTTTCAATATAACACCTTACCTCTCTAGGTACTGAGAATTCCATTTCTCCAAGTAACAAAAGTCATCATAGAACTACAACATTGAACTACAACATTGTGCATGTCGTTCCTAGACCATTTCCCATAGTATAAAGGTGCACATCTTCTAACTTGTAATCTAAGGATTTAAAGCAAACATTCGTTCAACTCATATTTTCTCTTCTAAACGAATAAATATATATATGTATGTAGGTATATATATATAATAACTTAAACAAAGGGAAATACATAGCCTCAATGTTTCTAAATAGATTAATAAAAAAAGAAAGGCAAAATAAGAATACAAATGTCAACACTAATGAATTCTCTTCATCTTGTTCCTTATCAACCACATCTTTACCATAAGGATATAGTGCTTCAAATCTGAATAAATAATAAAGGGTGCTTTAACAACTAGATCTAGTCCAAACCAATTGAATGTGTCATAAAAATTGCAAATTAGGTTAAGGAATTGAAGCCCTTGTGTGTATAATAAAGAAACGTAGCCAATAAGGCCGAATGCTTGAGAGAAATCTAGTCTTCTACCTTTGGGAGTTCACACCACTTGTTTAAAGTTCCTTCTTTTTATTGGTGTTAAGAACATTAGATCTCCCCTTAAAATCTTCTTATCCATCAAATGATCGTTGCAATCATTAATAATGTCATTTAGAAGATAATATGAATAAATCGACATTTTCACTTTTTCTTTCCTAAAACCCCATTCTTGTTCCAACCTTATCCACACAAATCATATAATACTTTTATATAAAAATTCAAGACATTATAATTCCCAACTTCTTGAACCATTGATTTATATTGATTGTTTTTCTTCTTTATCCTTTTCATCTTATAGTCAATTTGTTGTATAGTAAACACATTCTTGTACTTCCCCTTAACACATACATGACAACTTTTGAAATCACGATTTTTCCTCTTAAAATCGACTAAAAACTTGCAAATTTTAATTTCATTGTCTTTACTCAATAAAATACCAAATGTTGATTTCCTTTCTTGGAATGTTCAAGATATTTCTAATGATTTAGTTTACACTTTTCAAATGGATCTCTTTTGACATTATCTTCTTAGTTATCACCATATTGTCTCCTTCTTCTTCTTCTTCCTCCATTGCTAATACATCAGTTGTATTATCATTGATTTGTTGTGCTTCTTGTTTTTCCAATTCTTCTTCATTTGATGTATTTTTTTCTTCTACTTTTTCACTAACCTTATTGCCTTTGTTAGCTAAGTTAAAATTTTCCATATGTTCTTTTTTAGATTTTTCCAACTTCGACCTAGTAAAATGACTTTCTTTATCTAGGTTTAGGCCTTGAAAATCTTTTTTAGAAGAGGAAGATGAGATGTAGGCATTTCATTGCTAACTTTTCCAATCACAAATGTTTTATGTTATGTTCCTTTTAACAGCAATTGTAAAGAGTTTGTGAAGAAGACAAAACTATAAAGAAGTTTAAGCTAAGAAGGTTATTTTAGTTGGTATAAGATGATAACACTCACTTTTTATGCATAAAATTTGAGATTATGGAGTAGAAACTGAATTTGCTTTATGACCTTAAATTTCATGTTAGCCTAATGAATTTTAAAAATTAATAGTCCTACCGTATATATTTAGTATTTATGTGATCAATGAAAAATATCCTAATCTCATAAATATTCATTATATGTAAGGTTTTAAAACAAATGCCAATACTTGAAAAATAGAATACCTTACTTAAATTTGTTTTTATCCATATTTTCAATACATCGAACCTTTTTGGGTATTTACAATTTTTCAAACAATAATTCTTCTTTGATCTACTTCTAGATCCTTATTTATGCCTACTTAAACTATCCAAGACATTTTGTTTGTTTAGTTCTCAAATCTTGTAAAAATCTATAAGGAGGTGAGTAAAATCATAGCTAAACAAGTGGTAAGGGTAAGCGTTATATAAAAGAAAGTAAGACAAGCAAATCCTTTCAAAGTGTGACAAAATGTAACACTTCAAATGCCATTCACACAATGTTGACTAGTACATCATGAGACTAGAGAAGATCTCTCTAACACTTCACTCACATACTTTCTATATAATGTCATCCCACTAACTTAAGTATCGAAGTGACCGCACTGGACTGGCTCCGGTACCAAGCATTTCATTCTCTTTTATAGGCTTTTCCTTGATCCCAAAATTCACTAACAACATTTGGTACTGTCTATTTTTTCCTATACACCCAAATGGCTAAGACAAGAGTATTTAAGAGTATAGGTGTCGATACTACCTCCGGACACCCTGAAGAAAGGAATAGGTAGATTGATGTATAGTGATTGGCTAAGCTCAAGCAACTTTGCCTCAACTTAGCCAAATAAACCCAAGAATTAACAAAAAACATGAGTAAATCCTTAACCTCCTCCATACTAATATTCACCTAAATTCGACCTAAAAAAAAAAGACCAAGGCGATCACGACACTGAAAAAAGCGATGATTCCATTTATTCACTTGAGTTGCAAAAAAAGCAAGCTGAGAATATAATAGGACCTTTGGCTCCTGCTTTTAAAAGGAATGACAAAGGTAAACAACCACAACAGGTGCACCATACGAGTCCTTTGCATGTCAGCACCCTTATTGCCCCAAGCAGACAATTCTAAATTAAAAGGAGTCCCTTTGTTCCAAAAATTTTAGAGGAAGTAATACCTCAATACATAAAGTTACCACAATTTAAGACTTATGACGGAACAAAGGACCACGAAGACCACCTGGAGTACTACCGTACATTGGCCAAGTTGCATGGCTTGAGTGATGCAGTAGTCTATCAAGCTTTTCCTTCAACATTGAGGAATGTAGTCAGCACATGGTTCAAACATTTGAAACCAAATATCATTTCCTATTTCGATGAACTAGTAAAAGTGTTCCTTCAATACTTCCTTGCAAGTAAACTTCTTGTTAAGGCTCTTTAGTCCTTAACACCATTAAACAAAAGTCCAATGAGTCAATTACGGACTATTTGGCTTGATTTATGACCAAGATGGTCTAAATCCTAAAGCTAGATATGAGTGTGGCCCTCAATACGGTAATCAACAGAGTTAGCCTTCAGCAAGACTTTTTCAAGTCTCTCGCAAATAACAAGCCAAAAACTTTTGCTGAGTTTAAGGCTAAAGCCATCTCATACATCCGATAGGAAGACAACATAAAAACATGATAAGAGGCTGATCAGAGCAGAGGAGATGGAAAGAATAACAATCGAAGAGTGTAAAAGATAGACTTAGCACAGACAATGACTACAGTTCAGATGCTGAGAGGAAGAGACCAAGGATCCCAATGGTCTCATCCTACATGCCTTTCAATCGTCCAATCTTAAATATTTTGATGGAAGTACGTGGGGAGAGAGGTATCCTCCAGTGGCTGGAAAGAATACAAGGGAATCCCTCAAGAAGAAATTCAAACATGTATTATGATTTCCATCGTGATAAGGGTCACAATATAGATGAGTGCATTTAACTCAAGAATGCAATTGAAGATGCAATACAATGCAGGCACTTGCGAAAATTTCTAGCGCATGATGTAGAAAGAATCGAAAGGTCATCTCAGAGGAGGCAAGAGGAACAAGAGGATGACATTCGACTAGCAATGGCCATAAGAGATGCAAGGGATGTTAATCCTAGCAGAGCACCCAATGGAGTAATTAATACCATTGTCGACGAACCTAGTATAGGCCAAAGGAGTTCTTCGTACTCAATTAACACCAAGAATTACATTTGCAATATTTAAGGAAAAAAGGTCAGGATCGACAATACAATGTCTTTTGGAGAAAAAGATTTTGAGGTTATCTAAAGGCTGCATGATGATGCATTCGTCATCAATGCGAAAGTTGCCAACTTTGAAGTTAAGAAGATTCTTATTGACATGGGAAGTTCGACTAATATCATTTTTCAACATACCTTTGATCAAATGAGGCCCAAGATCAAAGAGTAGTTGTAGTCTTACAAGTATGATCTTTATGCCTTCAATAATCAAGTTATCTCTTTACTAATACAGATCAGTGATGACAAGCATGTTAAAAAGGACAAAGTGAACTTTCTTGTCGTCAAATGTTGGTCCCCTTAGAACATGATAATGGGATAGCCAGGCCAACATTTATTTGGCATTGTCCCTTCAATGACACATCTTGAAGCTAAGTTCCCTACTCCCACGGGGGTCGGTATGTGCAAAGGGGATCAGTAATTAGCATGATTCTTATATATAAGGGCCTTGAGACAAGAGAAAGAATTTCAAGTGAAACCTATCTAGAAAGCAAGTTAGTCAGCATGGAGAATGCTAAGAATGATACAAAGGAAGTTCCTTTAGGAAATGATCCTGGAAAGATAACAAGGATAGCAAAACCCTTGTCAACAAATGTCCAGTAAAGTCTAATTGACTTCCTTCAAGCCAATGCTGACATGTTTGCATGGTTACATTCGGATATACCAGGTACTCCAAGAGATATTATGGTACATGAGCTCTAGATTGACCTAAATGTAAAGGTAGTCCAATAGAAAAAGAAAGATTTTACACCAGAGAGACAAGCAGCAATAGAAGAAGACATCCAGAAACTATTGAGGGTAGGATTCATCTAAGAAGAGCCTTATCTGACTTGGCTAGCAAATTATGTGCTAGTCAAAAAGTCTAACGATAAGTGGCGAATTTGCATAGACTTTACGGGTCTCAATAAGGCTTATCCCAGGGATTGTTTCCTATTACCAAAAATCGATCAGATGGTAGATGCAATCGCATGACATGCATTGCTTTCTTTTATAGACGCTTTCTCTAGTTACAATCAAATTAAGATGGACAAGCCAAATGAAGTCCACAGATCTTTCGTTGCTAATTTTAGAACGTACTGTTATACATTGATGCCCTTTGAGTTGAAGATTGCTGGTGTCACATACTAGAGATTAATAGTGAAGATGTTCAAACCTCAAATCTACAGGAATGTTGAAGTATATGTAGATGACATGATTGTAAAGAACATGATGGAAGATCAGCATCTCACTAATCTAGAGAAGACTTTTACCACATTGAGGAGATATAGCATAAAACTTAACCCATAGAAGTGCGTCTTTAGTGCAACATCAAGGAAATTTCTCAAGTATATGGTTACACAAAGCGGCATCAAGGCCAATTTGAGAAAGATTGAAGCCATAAGGAATATGAAATCACCTCGCACAGTCAAAGAGGTACAAGAACTCACCCGGTAAATTGCTACCTTCAATAAATTCATGTTGAGAAGTGTAGATAGGTGCACAAAATTCTTTAAATTTTGAAGAATCCAAAGGAATTCAATTGGATTGACCATTAATTAGCTACCGAATACTTTCCTCTATATGGGTCAGAATTGATAGCAAAGAGCATCGACCCATTTATTATGCAAGTCATGTTATGCATGGGCCATAGCTTTGGCGCATAAAGATTGAAAAATTTATATTAGCAGCGGCTTGATTCCTTGGTGAGGATGAAGAAATATGCCTTAAAGCTTAGTGCCAATGGTGTGCAATATACACCCAGAATGGTATTAAAGGCCTAAGTATTGGCAGATTTTGTAGCCAAATTCACTTGAAAGGACCGTGTAGAGATTACCGAGAAACCGATCTGGTTTCTTTATGATGATGGTTCTTCGACACGAGAAGGAAGTGGTGTAAGCCTAGTTCTTCAAGGCCTCCATAATGTCAAAGTTCATTATGTTCTGAAATTTGGATTCATAGCCAGTAACAATGAAGCAGAATACAAAGCTCTAATTACTGGATTGAAATTAGCAAAAGAAATTGGTGCTGAGAAACTTGAAGCATTCTTTAGTTCCTAAATGGTGGTAAATCAAGTCACTGAAAGTTACGTAGTAGGAGAAGAAGAGATGAGCAAGTACCTATTGGTGGTACAAACGCTCGTAAAAGAATTCCTATTTTTCTCCATTCACAAAATTCCAAGAAGCAAGAATATTGCTACTGATAAGTTGTCGAGGTTGGCCAGTATGGCATTCCCTAAGTTGAGTGTGAAACTTTTCATCGAATTTCTTCCATAGAAGAGCTTATCCAGTCTCTCGCAGAGCTATGAGTTAGCTCCTTACCCGTGAGAAGAATTGTAGATGGATTCCCTAATGAATTATCTAAAAGATGGTACTCTTCCTGATGACAAAAAAGAGGCGCAAAGATTGGCTTACCAGGTTACAAACTATATGCAGATTGATGGTCAGCTGTATAAGTGTAGCACATCTCAACCCTACCTTCAATGCCTTTCCCTGAGAGATGCCTAGAAGGTGTTATCTGAACTATATGGTGGCATATGCAGTAACCACATAAAGGCACAAACACTATACATTTGAGCTCCATATCTTGGCTATTATTGGCTGACTATGAGAGAAGACGTAAACGATGTTGTCCGGCATAATCCTCAATGCTAGAAGCATGACTCACTAAGTAATGCGCCAACCGTCGAGTTATGTGGTTTAGCCAGCCTTTGGCCTTTCACTCAGTAGGGGCTAGACATCCTTAGACCCTTTCCGAAATTTGCCACCTTGCGACAATTCATCATTGTTGCCATAGATTATTTTACCAAATGGGTCGAAGCTGAGGCAGTGGCGAAGATCACTAAGTAGAAGGTAGAAGCATCTGTCTCCGATTCCATCATATCAGGATTTAGAGATCCTCATATGATAATCATAGATAACAGCCCACAGTTTGATAACAATAAGTTCTAAGCATTTTGTGAGAAGCATGGCATTCACCTCAATTATACGTCTATAGCACACCCTTAGATGAATGGACAAGACGAAGCTATCAACAAGATCATATTATGCGGCTTAAGAAGGAAGGTAGATCAAGTTAGGGGGAGATGGGCAGATGAATTGCTAAATGTCCTATGGGGATATAGAAACACTTACAGAATTACAATGGGAGAGATACCATTCAAGTTAGCATACAGTATGAAAGCTGTGTAGCTGATTAAGTTGGAGTTGCCTAATCTACGAACGCATAATTTTAATGTTATGCTTAATCAAGTTAGACTAATAGCAAATCTAGACACTATTGAGGAAGTTCAAGACATTGTAAGAGCTAAGGTCATGGCATACCAACATAAAGCAACAAGGTACCACATTTAAAAAGTGAAGCATAAGATTTTCCAACCCGAAGATCTGGTTTGCCATAAAATGGAAGTCACAGGTATGCAAGTGACTTAAGGAAAGCTCACCATCAGTTGGGAGGGTCCTTTCAGGATCCAAGAAGTCGTTGTTAAGGGGGCCTATCGACTAGAAAAGTTAGATAGATCAATCATTCCTTAAGCATGGAACGTGAAGAATTTGAAATTTTATTTCAATTAATTTGTTGGATGATTTCTGTCTTCACTCATTTGGCAACAACCAACATGTTTGTAAAATTGCAGTACTTATTTATGAGAATTATATTTAAAGTCTCATTATGTTTGTTTTTGTCATGATTACAAAATTAACGAGTTCTAGGTTGCATGGCAAATGAACTGACTAGGTTCTAGCCAAATGTGATTAACAAACTATACAAATTAACCTTACGGTCGAGTAATGTAACTACTCTATGCCTCAAATGATTAACGAAAAGTTTGAAAAGATGGGCATATGAAATAAAACATGCTGAAAGATAGTTGGGAGTGTGGAATAAAACATGTCGAGAAATAAATAGCGTGTGAAATAGAACATACTAAGTAACAACTAGCATGTGAAATAAAACATGCTGACGAATAAGAGCTTGAAGCAACATAATATACCATGCATGCCATGAAATTGCAGTATCTAAAATTAAACATATTAGAGATCTATTAATTATTTTTGCTCAACAAATCTCATAAGCACTCGGCATTGCCTTGAATATATTTCAATTGATAATTACATGAGAATGCATTCTGCCAATACAATAAAAGTCCTACAACCTATCCTTAGATTCAGTAGAAGTGATTTTTAAATCAATAACTGGGGCTACCTCGACAACTGTGGTCTTGAAGCGAGCAACTTCCTCTACATGAGCTTCATTGTCACCTTGATTTATACTCTCAACACCTATCTCGTCGCCTTCATCTTCATCGGTACTACTAACTTTGTTGTCGATGTCAACAAAGTCAAGACAAGAGAGATCATAATCAGGATGAAGCTTCAAGACCTCTTCTCTTGCCGCTTAAACCCCCCTCCCCTGCCAACAACTTCTTTCATAGAAGCCTCTTGTATTGCTGATTTGGAGTGACTATATCAAGAGCCTCTTCAACTGATGATCCCTTCCTCACAATCTCCTCCAACTTGACTACATGACTCTATAAGTTCAAGTTATCGGTCTCTAACTCCTTTATTTGTATCCTGAGCTTATCTTTATCATTGTTTATCATGCAAATAGTTTGGCCTAAGCCCTAGTACTCTTCTTTCTTCTTCTGTAGCTCCTCTTTCAAGCCTTCAGACTTTTTGTATTGTTCTTCCATTTTAGCCTTTAGGCTAGAGATTTCATCAGTGATAAGGTCATGTGCTAATTTCTCCGCAGCAAGTACTTCCTAAAGCTTTCTCACCTCCATCTCAGCCCTAATCCTCACATTCTCGATAACAGCAATTTGGGCCTTTGATGCATTGTATGCATCCTTAACTTTCTGCAACAAATTCATTTAATATAATCAAGAATGGTTGGGTATGACACATAGATGCAACTAAAGATATTACCTTCTTTGCCTCTTTGTTGACCTCGTACAAAGCTATTAGAATGTGGATGCTCATCTAGAAAAGGAAATGTGTTAGTTGGCCAAATGAATTCAATAATTAAAAGTAATGATTATAGATACCCACATCATATAATTTGGCTACGATATGGGCCTTATTGCAACCGCCAACCCTATCGACGTCCTTCTTGGCGATATCTTTATCTTTTGGAAGAATAACCCCTTCCATTAGGGCTAAAGATTTCATCCTGTCTCTTAAGGCCAAGTCGGTGTCCAAAATTTTGTAGCTCCAACAAAGCATAAAATACTCACCGACCTCTTTGTTAAGGATGAATTCGATGCTATTGATGTGATAGCTTTAGAATGCATTGCCTCCTTCACCCTTTCATCCAAGCCCTTAGACTTCTTGGTAAGTGGTTAACAGGCAAGTTCCTTCCTTGGCCTTTTGTCACCACTCAGAGTCACTGCAATTGCTAACAATGAGCCTTCTATGGCAATGGCATTTTCATCCTCCTCACTAGGATGTGTCTCTCGACACTCGTTATCCCTCGACTCAATAGAAGTTTGAATAATCTCAACCGGAGGCTCCTCAAAACGAACAACCTCGGTCGGTAGTGTTTTCTCACTCTCCTTCAATCTCTAAATAGGACGAGAGATCTTCTGTACAACCACCTGCTTCTCTACAACCTCCTTCATGGCCTTCTTTGCAATAGCAAGTCAAGTGGTATTTGCTGAGGTAGTCGCCCTTTTGTTAGATTTAGATTTCTTGGCTTTAGCCTGAGCGAGTAACTTGGAAGGATTCACCTCACCAGCACCCATATCTGTAACACGAGTAAAGGAATTAATATAAAGATAAGAGAAAGATGAACTTATATTTTCTATGTCGAGCAAGGCTCAAAGGCTAAATTCTCTCCTTAAGTCTTAAGAATGGCTTTCTTCATAGCTATACTCAGCACGGCAATAACTCAATAGCATACCTTCTTTTTTAGAAAAGATTGGGTCTCCATTTTCATATCGCCATATAATCTTCTCGGCATCTTAAAAGAACGCTTTGTTCTTCCTCCTCTCTTGAATTTTCCTTATTGCTGCTGCATAATTTAGCATCAAATTTATATCTTTTATACGAATCGGCTCAGTCCATTGGGTCTAAAAGTCCAAGTCTTCATCTAACATTATTGACACAAATTTGTCATGCCACTTGTGGATCTTAGATTCTAACCTATCTATGAACTTATGCCCATGCCTCATAGTGGCAAAGTACCACCTGTTAGGCTGTCTCCGGATAGTGAAGAAAAACCTAAACAGTTGAGGCATATCCCTGACCTCAACTTCTTCACAAACCATCTCAAAGTTGCTAAAAGCCAATATGTGTTTAGTGAGAATATACTTAGCGTGACTCTGAAGTAGTTGAAGAAGCCCCGAACAAAAGCCGAGAAAGGGAAGCACAGCCTAAAATTGAGATATTTCAAGTATATGTAGAACTTGTGCTCCTTTAGGAAGCATACTCTCTCTCCATCTCTCGACCTCCTCAAGTTCCATTATCCAGGAAGATCTAGCCAATACTGGTTGTACTTTGTGACAAGAACTTTGTCGACGAAACTGGCGATACCATCAAGAGAGTCGCGAGAGTAAGCTATTGTGTTGTGCAGATATCTTGCTGAAGACCTTCTTTCCTTATTCTCAGGATAATTATCCATAAGAAGCTCATTAATCTGAGCAAGTTTATTCTACCTTGTTTCCACACTATCAACCGAACCACCCAAAAAACATGCCACTTCGCTCCTTATTTAGGGGAGGAAAGTGGCCTCAGTTTTCATTGCCTCGAAATCAAATAAAACAAGTCGACGAGCAACTTTGCGAATCATACCTGAATGGTTGTACGAAATGAAATAACATAAGTCGAAGAATGTGAATTTGAAGATGAGAAAGTGAATGAAAGTTTAAGATGCAACTAGAGAAATGAAATTTGATTATGAACAGTACCTTATATATGGACTATCCATCCTCATAACTGCAAGTCTGCTTTTGACAGTAATGATGAGATGATTTGGTAATGATATGGATTGCTGACACGTGTTTCATGATAGAAATCTTATGGCTAATAACTTTTTGACAGTTATTAGGCCAGCAGCAAAATGATGACCTAGGCGACATATGTCATGCCTCCAATTTCTTGGTTTCTCAAATGGGCAAGAGTTTAGAAATGGTGACCTTTCGACTGGGATGTGATCTATCCCACTTTCTATCTTGCTCTACATCAATCTAAAGAATCAATCCTCCACTTAGCCTCTAGTGCAATATATATATATATATCACTCCTTTTATCGACTACTCGAACACAAGGG